>PVIR01005295.1:0-72901 GCA_004026965.1 Petromus typicus
CCATCTGGTTAAGGTCTCTTTTATGGTCTGCATGTCCTGATTTGGTTAATAAATTAAGGGTTTCAGAAAGTATTGGGGCTGCATGTTTCTTGGTATTACTAAATAATTCATTTGAGCCCTTAATATATTTTAATTTGGCCCATCAGGCCTGTCCCTAATGTCTGAGCTTGGGACAGAGACCTTCCTGTCCCATTGACTTGTCCTTTGTTTTCTTGCCTCTACTTCACTAAAGACTGGAGGCAACCCTCTGGGGTGTGTGTGGACATCTAGCTAACTTATCTACCTTTCTCCACACTTGTAGTCCACTGGCTGCCTATGACCGTCTGCGGGGCTAGCGTGCACACACTGCCTATAATGCCGTCTTTCCTGGAGAGGGTCAAGACTCATATAGGCCCTGGAAGCTGGCTTTGGGCCACTTGGGGCAGGAAACTCCAGGGTCATGAGTCCTAGACTGGCCTAGAGGGAAGTTGTCACTGCAGGTATGTTCCACAAACCAACATACTGACCCTACCGGGAGGACTGGCTCAAGGAGGCATGAGAGTGTTGTTGTCAAGCACAACCCCAAATTAGGGTCACTTGGCCACAGAGTTGTCCTGTCCTTTTCATTGCAGCTTTTCAAGGATCCTACTTTCAAAATAATCTCAAACATCTAACTGAAGCAAGCTTTATATGACACTTTGAAGTGTTTGGATGGTGAAAACTTCACACATAAACAAGGCTTGCTCACTTGATTAAGGTTCAAGAGTGCCTTTCATCTGGTCTGCTAGAAATCCCTTGTGCTATCCTCCAACTTCCTCGTGCTTAACTGCCATGCATATAGGATAATAACGTCATTTTTAAGGTTGAAACAAAACAACCTTTATGGTTTAGTGGTTGTAAAGTCATCCCAAGGGGAGACATTGCTCCCTAACGTTTCATTGATGGAAATTTGGTGGGCATTTTCTTTGATTGCTGAAATGCTTTGCCAGGTGTGTGGGTGTGAAGATAGGAAAACGATTGGCTCAGCCATTCCCTCTGTGGCTGTATTTGACTGAACCTCAGTCAAATGGAGAGATTTTCCTCTCGTGTGATTATAGAATCAAATTTTTAACAATTCTCAGATACTTCTGTATAGTCATGGCATTTCTTGAGTAATAAAGTCAGCAAAGATTCTTTTTTTTTCCCCTTGGCTATAGGATTGAAGTAGCTCACAGGGCAACAGAATATTTCCAGGAGCTAGGAGCACTCTCCTCTCCTGGGGGGAAACTGTGCAGAGAAGGGCATTATGGAAATAGTACAGGAGCTGTGCACACTATGGTCTTAGAGATACATTTTGCAGAGTGTAGGAATGGGGTGATATAAAGCAGCTGCCCTGCCTGTGTCTGTGCTCCTGACATGGTTCCCTCAGCTCTGTACTCTGTACTCCCCAGCAGATCTTGTTTATTTGCTCTTTCTCTCATCATATGGAAAAGATGGCTACTTAAAAAGAGGAGTTGAAAAGCACCTTATTTTTTACTTCTTTCTTTTTGAGTGCTTATTTTCCTTCAAATATTAAGGTAAATTGGGGAAGAGAGAAGCCACATAGAACTAATCATTAGATAACCAGTGATTTTCCAGCAATTCCACTAATACTATGTTGATAAAACGTTATTCCTTGCTGGTGGGTAAACTAGCTTCCTTGAGATATGAATAATTATGGCTTTTCTATTTTAATAGATACTCTTTAAACACCCAAATGCTACTATCCATATGTAGCTAATAAAACTCACACTAAGTCACTCTGGTTGGGGTAACTGCTGTCCACTAGAAAGATAATTTTTGTGTCTAAGCCCCAAGGAAACTTGCCTGCCTTTATCTGGTCAGAACAAGGGTCTAAACTGGCCAGGAGTTACTGCTCAGGTATCTGCCTGTCACATTTTTGGTTCTGAGTGGCTGCAGAATGAATAAGGGCATGTTAGGACTGCAGAGTAAAACTCGAATAAGTCCTGAGGGTTTTCTGTGTGTGGTTATTCATTATCTTTATGTGCTGCTATTACCGCATCACCCTTCTGACCATTGGAAACTTCTATTCTTAATAATCTGATGCACCCCTACCAACCCAGCCTCCTGTGACAGCCTGAAAACCTGAGTTTACAAAATGCAAATATATTTTAAGTCTCCTGTATCAAGACCAAGAGGGAATTTTGTAGAGACTATGCTAACTTACGTGCCTTGAAAGAACATCCACTGTGGGAATTTGGATGCGTAATAAAGCCCAGGGAGTGTTGGGCTTCATTCCAAAATGCTGCAAATAGATAAAAGTTTAAGCAAGCAAACATGACATACATCCTTAACTATTTTCCAAAAGGAAAAAGAACCATGAGAAGAGATGTAATTTGGAAAATAAAACTAATAATAAGTGAACAGCGGTTGTTATAAGTGTCGAGTGGAGTATCTGGTGCATATTAGAAAGTCAATGAAATAGTTATTAACTGAGTAAACAAATGGGTCTGATCTTGTTTGGAGATGTTGGAAAGCAGGGAATACTTTCCATGAGTACTCATTCCAAACATTCACATTGAGCACTGCTGTATTGTGTGTTCTCCAAGACATGCTTCGAGTTGGTATTTTCTGCAACAAATCTCATTTTACAGCTAACACTGCACTCAGAGTGCTAAGCAATTTCCTCAAGGCATCAGGACTGTAACTTGAATAAAGGTCTTGTGACTCTGGGCCTAGTGTTTGTCCCACACTGTCAAGGATTGTTTTTTTCAGAGCAAGGTAAACAAGATCTGGAAAGCTGCTGGCAAATTCAGTATTCATTTGTATGTGGAGGAAAATAAAGCTAATCCTTGAATACCTTGGTGCACTTTCAAACATCTTTCAAAAGACCAAAGTTCCAGAACCTGGAGCAGTGAGGGAGTAGAGAAGGCAAACATGTGTCCTCTTTATTACAGGACATTTCTTCTGTTCAGGTCCACTGTGCTTTTTCTTAATCAAAATTTTAGGCAAAGCTCATAGTAAATGAAAATTTTAGAAGTACAGTGGAGAAGCAGGAAGGACAGGTCTCTTGACATATATTTTCATCATTACTTTATGTGATTATTAAAGCTTTAAAAAATTACATCCTCTGTTTCTTCAGAGGATTGAAGTTCACTTATTAGTGAACTTGACTGTTCAATTATTATCGATTATTATTGACTGTTCACTTATTATTAGTTTTATTTTCCAAATTACGTCTCTTCTCATGGTTCTTTTTCCTTTTGGAAAATAGTTAAGGATGTATGTCAGGTTTGCTTGCTTAAACTTTTATCTATCTTCAGCAAATCTATCAAAACAACCCTCTTGTTTTTCTTGGATGTTCCTTGTTATGTTACTTCGGGATTACATTGTGGAGAGGCAACCTATGGTATGGTGGGCAGGAAGTGAAAAATAGGGAAGGAGGGACTTCCTCCAAAGGCATACTCTCAGCTGTCTCACTTCCTTCCATTAGATGCCATCTAATAAAGCCTTTGGCCCCACCTCCCAAAAATGCTCTATAGGATGCCAATCAAGCCATTAACAATGGGACTTTGGGGGACATTTATGATGTAAACCATGACATTTGTACTCTATTCATACACAGTGGCATTTCCATGGGGCAAGCAGTTACCATATGGTATATTCAAGATATTCCAAGAAAGTTGTGTGTCCCCAACAGCCTGATTCCATTCTTTGTAAAATATGCCTTTTGTTTATTTCCTACAAATAAAGGAATGATATATCCTTTAGGTCTTGTTAAAAGTGTTAATTTTGACAGGTGATCAATTCCACTGAAAATACTAATCCATTGGTAAATAGTAATTAGTTTATTCTATTTATTAATTTGCATTAGATAAATACTCTCCAAAATGTGAAAAAATTATAATAATAAAGAGTTATAGAACACATTTTTGGGGAAGAGAATATTATGTTCCTACAGAGGGAAATTCATATATTGAGGTGAGATGTTACAAGGAAGAGTGAGAGAGAAGGCTCACGGTTAAATATGGCTCCTTGTCTGGAGTTAATCTTGACCAATGAGTTTTTAGACTGAGAGGAAGGAAGGAGAATTGAGACAAAAATTCTGTTCTGTTCTGCCACTAACAGCTCACAAAGGCTCTGTCCCTCTGTACTGGCCTGTTCAGAAGCAGTAGGTATGTGGTGTTCAGGGCTTTCTTGGAAAAGAAATCCATCATCTGGTGCTAACTGGCAGAACCCCCATGATACTCAACTCCAAATCATGTAGCCAGCTGAGCTTCAGTGCTTTGACTGATTACTTTCACTATATAACACAACTTAGTTGGCTTCTTGGAATATGCGATAGGAGTAATTGAACTTTCTGGTGAACTCAGATTAAAGAATAAACATCCCATCACCAGTAATATCCTTAAACCTAGGACAACAGACTCTTTCCACATACACACTTTTTAGAGGGCTTTTCTGGTGGCTATTCCAAGCCCCGGGGGAAAAGATACTGCAGAGCGAAGGGGCTATTTTCTATCCAATATCCTTCTATTCAAATGGCACAGAATCCTTCAATTCTGTGCATAGATGATTCCACAACTGCTTCCAGGACCTGATGTGTATCTCGTGGGGTTCATTCTGCTAGAGGCAAACTATACCACATCTGTATGACTCTAAGAATAAAGATTGTGGAGCCCTGTGTGAGGACATGCACAAATGTAAAACAGAAGTGAGGCCGAAAAGAGGCCAGCGAGCTACCACTTGGAGGCCATTGGCTCCAATGGGAAACTCTTTAAAAGTCAAATGCCTCTTGACGATGAGGCATGCTGTCAGGAGTAAGTGGACTTTGACCACTAGTATTGTGTGTCTTTCTAGTCTGCACGTATATTTGTTCAGTACTAGGTATGACTTCTCCAGAGATATTCCTAGTGTGTTGTTACTGGTGGAGATAATGACCATTATTATTCTATAAACCCTAAAATCATCTTCTTGTAAATTTTTCTTTTTCTTTGAATACTGTGTGTTTCTTTTAGTGAACTGAGTATTCTAGTTAGTTATATTCTGGTCACTTCTTACTGTATCATTCTTGTTACAACATGTTCAAAATATAAATGATTTCCTAGGCACATATTTTGTCTATTTATCCTCTGTCTTTTACTATGATGTGTAGTTTTGAAGCTCTCAGTAATTATTCATGCATCATTTGAAATCTGTCTTTGTTTCTTTCTTTTCCCTCATCCCTAAAGATACAGTGATGCTTACTATGTCCCAGGCCTGTGCTAGATTTTTCTTGTGCTAATTTTTTATAGTGATATTTGATGGTTTAAAAGGTCATCATCTAGCATAGTTTCTTTTATATGAAAAACCTACAGTACAAATAAAGAACAAAATAAAAGATGATAGCAAATGGAGATACTGTAGACCATGTGGAAATGGAGAGGGGATCTGGGAATGGGAGAGTGAGGATGGTAGGTAGAAAAAGGGAAAGTAATGTTGAGTGTATTTATTATGCATCACATACATATACTAATAAAGGGAAAAATAAAAGTCCATCATTTATTGTCAATAAAGCCCTATTTTTTGGAGGATTTAAAGTTAGCCTCTAAATACCACATAATACATATTTCAGTTTTATTCTGGAGAGAATTAGGTATTTGTTGGCATGAGAACAGTAACCGTGAAAGATTTATAAATGTAAACTCTGACTAGAGCTATATACTATTAGGCTGTTTCTTTATCTCCCTCATTGCATTGTTTTTTGCTTTCTGTAGATTCTATTCTTGTTCCTGGACATAGGTCTAGTTGCTCACTGCTCAAAAGCTAATACTTAGAAGATGAGACTAGATGGGAAAGGAATCAAATACACAGAAGGGCAGGCTCTGAGAAAACATAGGGACTGTCACCCCCAAAGTTCTGTTGGGGAGCTCAAGTACACAAAAGGGCCTTATAGGGAAAGAAGGGAGGTATGGGACAGTGAACCAGATGATTGTATGCTTGGTAGGGGTTCACTACCTAGGGCAGTGGTAATGAACCTTATAGAGTGATATAAACAGCCTGCTGTTGCATGTGTGCCCTAGTTTTGCCACTGCTGACAGGGCAGGTGTCACTTTCCCCTTACCTCTGGCCCAACTATCAGAATCACCCTTAAGCTCCTAGGGTCAGTTATAAACAAGTTACTTTTCTGCATATTAAATATTATAGCAATTTATATGCTATGTGTTAGTCAATACATGGAATTGAAGAATAGAAGGTGTGCTACAGTCTGATGCTATCTGAGGGTCACCAGATGTTCAGTGTTCTGTGAACCTAAAGAGAAATGACTTAGCAGTTAATATCATAAGCTCTTTGGCATGACTTTTCTTTACAATTTAGAATGCTGAGCAAAGATGGAGGAAGCCACTCTGCAAAGGGCAACTCTCAAAGCAGAGGCCACTCTTCCATTCTCTCTTTCTAAATCAGTCTCTCCTCTCTTTTCCTGAACATTTTATCCTCTCCCAAATCCTTATCCTGCGTATCTCTGTGTTTTCTGTCTTCCATATATCTTTTCCCTCTTCTGTACTTCTGCACTGCACATTTTGGCTTTTTTCTTCATGCCAGCACCCTTTTGTCTTCACTTATATCCTCTGGGGGAGCAGCCTGTTATCTTTTAAAGTAACAGGACATCGAAGTGTGAGGTCCCAAAACAAAGAGCTGGACAGTCATATTGTTTTGGAGTTGTCAGGACCTTGGGGATGATCATCTAGCAGGTGTACTTCATTTTTGCCCGAGAAGAGAGTGTGAATTCTATCATTTTTCCAAGGCTGCACAATGTCCAGGTTTCCTATACTTAGTTTTCTAGTTCAATGCTGTTTTTTTTGTCATAATAGCTTCTGATACGTGCAGGTGAAAATAATGAGTTAGTTATCATTTCCCATGGTACCAAGGACATACCAAAATCTCCCCGAGTCGAGGGCATGAGCATAAAAGAACATAGATGTCCTGAAAAGTCATTTCCTCAAAAGTTCACAAAAAGATACTTAGAGCGGTGGACAATAAGTTCAGACAAGTTGCTGCAGAAAGTAGTGTACTTAGAGGACAGAGAAACACATTCATCTAATATGTAAGGGGAGAGGGACAGACTTTTTTGCTTGGAAATAAGTTTGAAAATTGAGGAAATTCACACTTTTTTATTTTTTTCTTATTTTGAAGTGTATGGCAACATATCACAAGTTAATTTCATGTATAAATTCAGATTTTTATATTGTATTCTCATTTACTTGAGTTAATATAAAATAAAAACTCTGCAGGCAAGACCAGCCACAATTATACTTATAAAAATCTCCCTTTTCTCCTTATTTACAGCTAACAAGACTCTAATGATCTCGCTTTGGTCATCTCTTGTAAAGCATTCTTGGCCATGTTTTCCTTACTTGAAATTCTCCTCTGTGTAGAAATCGAGTTAGGAAAATGAATAAGTAAATAATAGTTCCTCAGAGTAAAATCAGGCCTTTATGACATACGCTGATCTCTATTCACATCTGTGGAATGTTTCCCAATTTTGTCATTAAATACTCTGATGTATGCATGCAAACATGCCAGTCTTCCTAGCTGAGGATAATCCAGTCAACTTTCTTTTAAAAAATTTTAGTGGTAAAGACTAAAGCCAAGACCTCCTGCTTCCTTAACAAACATCAACCACGGAGCTAAAGTGCCAGTCCCTAAGCCTTCATTTTCAACAAATTATACGCATTTAAATAAATCCATCAGTTTTTCACAACTGGACTATAAATAGTTTATCTGAGCTGTAATCAGATGGATAATTAAACAGGAAAGGTAAGAGACATTGACATGCTTACAATGTAAATTAAAAAAATGAAATGGTATTTTTAACCCTAAAAGTAGTTTAATTCATACATATATATCTAAAATAATGTGAAGTTCCCTTACTTCCCATTGTAATATCAGGTTGTATATGATTTTGAAGTTAGATTTTCCACAGAAAATGGACAGTTTGATGGAAGAGATTTAACTTTATTCTGTTGACTTCAGAAAATGCAAAGATGCTATTCTGAAACAATTTTTAGAAATATTTTTATTGTTCTACATAGCTGTGATGCTTTATTTTCTCTGATCTATTTCAGTAGTCTGGAATATTTTCTGGAGTGATTTTTTTAATGCTGAGAAATCTTCCCTCTTTCATAATGTAGCTATTCCCTCTAAAATGCTATGAGTGTTTGATTTTCTTCTAACCTCATTTATGGTAGGCATTATCATTGACTCTAAGAATTTGGCAGGTAACTGTGTCTTTCATACCAAAGTTTAGATTCTTGGAGGACAGGGTCCATTTTGTCTTTTTCACTTAGGGCCTTTCATGTGATGGGTGAAGTGTTTGTGAGCTCAGCAAATACAGGGAAGCTATACATTGCTCCCAGAGAGCACACGACTATCAGTGAGCCAGCACATGAGATGGTCAAAAACAGCAGCAGAAAGTACAGATTCCCTGAGTAACTTTTATCTTCTTCAGGCATGTAGAGATGTTGGCCAAGGTACAGGGCTGTTTTTCTAGCATAGGATGCTTGCAAGCTGGTGATCTACTGTATGGTAGAGAATCACTTCATTTACTCCAGGAACATGTGTTAGGTTCTTACTGAGCACAGAGGACTGTTCAACACTTTAAAAAAATTCTGATTTTCATTTTTGACCCACCTTCTATGTTAGACAACTTGTCTCTTGTGATTTCTGCTTGGACCTTGTCTTTATAGGGAGCATATGGTAATAGTAAGGGCTTGATAACATCACAGGAGACTCTAAGTTAATAACTGAGACATCTTAGTCCAAAAAACCCACATAAAGACAATGATACAGCATTTATATATTATAGCCAAGTCATTGTCTGCAGCCTTACTGTCTTACCATCTGCAGGCTAAGATGGCTAATACCATGTAGTCAGCCCACTATCTTTACTGGCTCAACTTGACCAATTCAATGAACTCTATTTACATCAATTTTTATTGTGTGTGTGTGTGTGGGTGGGGAAGAAAGCATAATAGTACTCTAACAGACTCTTGCTAAAACTGAGATGGATTTCTCCAGTCCTTTACGCCTACAGGGTTTTCATTGCTAACCTTGTATTTTCATGTAGTTGGCTTACACAGTGATCCTGCATTTTGAAATCACCTGTTTTAGTTGCTCACTCAGTGCTGCTGTTCTTGTCTTTTCACTGTAAAACAAATGACGTCCCTATACTGTGTTGTAAATTCCATATAGCAAATTTCATCTGGGGATGGGTCAATTTATTATATGTTATTATTAGTTTAGACCTTAAGTCAAAGTAAGCCAAAATACTTTTTGAAGAGTTAGAAAATAGTAAAATTAATGTCAACATAACTGTTGATCACAACTTTAGCATGTTTAATACATGTATACGAGCTTAATATTGGCACAGATGATTGTTAAATATATTCTAACCAATTTTTAAAAAGTATGTCGGGCTGGGGATTTAGGTTCATGGCGCAGCCACCTGTTTGCTAAGTGTAAGGTCATGAGTTCGACCCTTGGTATGTGGGAAAAAAAAGTTTTGGAATAAGGTTTATATGTTTCATTTATCTTCTTCATAAAGGGTGACTAAAAATATGATATGTGAACTAATTATTTAAATTGAAATTAAATAAGATTTTACTTTAGATTCTTTTATTATGATTAGCAAGAGTTAGAATTTCTTATTTTTCAGTTCCATTTATGTGGAACCTGTTTCTTTCAAATTACCAAGTAGACCTCCTTACTGTCGTTTAGGATCTTTGTGTTTGAATTTCTGGTTTTTCATTTGGGGCATTTTACAAAGCCTTCCAGGACTCTTGCAAGTGATCTTTAAAAATGGGTCCCAGATTAAAATAGGCCAATTGTAGTTTCTGTGTTTAAAATCTTATAAAATCCATTTACAGGAGGCAGTGTGTTGGGGTTGTGGGGGGAGAAAAAACTAAATCAGGAATCATCTAAGAGGGACTTAAACAAGTGTTTTGCTAACTTGCTTGCTAATAATTATTCAAGCAGTTTTATGTAGGCTCTTTGGAAATTCTAGAAGCTTTTCCATTTCAGGCTTAATATAGTTGGATCATAAATAAATATCAGATACCTTTTGGAGACATTAGAAACTAAACATTATGCAAAGGCCACCTTCTGTTGCGTCAGGGGCTCGAATTGTTTTCATTAAAATATCTGTGATGAAAGAGCTAAGATTAGATGGGCTGTTAGTTACCCTTTTTTTTCCTGCTATCGAATGTCAGAGATTTGTATTGTTGGCAGGAACTGAGATTTCATTTTCCTTGGCCGCAGTCTGATGCTGGCTTCACTGAAGCAGCTCTCCCGTTCCAGATTTTTCTGCTCAAGGTAAGTCAGACAAGGAATCTCAGGAGCGGAGGGTGAGTTCGTGGATGGCGGGTGGAGGAAGCCAAATGAGTGTGTGTGGAACGAGAGTGTGCATCTGTGTCTGCCAGGGTGAGTGAGAAACAGGCAAACCTCTCGCACAGCCTGAATCTCCCACTGGTGTGACTATCAAGAAGTGCTTATGGACGAAACAAGACTGAGGTTTTTCTGTAGCAAAATGCTTTATGTTATGTGTGAGCAGGTGCCTGCATGTCTACCTTGAATTTATGAAATAATAATGTTCTGTTTCAAGAAATGCTGTCAGGTCTCATAATGCCACACTTTTGTTCCAAGTTAACTCAGGAAAATGGATAATTTTGCTTTTAAATAAGAAATTCCAAACCAAAGGAACAGTCACATGGAACTGAATTTATTGGGAGGAAGATGCCTTTTTCATCAATGTAGTTTTCAGAATTGACTAATTGCTTTTTTTTGGGTAACAAAACAGTGTTATTTTCTCCTACAGGAATGTAAATGTTAACAGAGTAGACTCAAACAAATTTTACAAGTAGGATTACAAACAAATGATAATAAGCAAAATTTTGATGGAAACTAAAATAATTGAGGTAGAATATACCGTAACTAAGTGTAAAGATGCATACACGCCAAGAACTGGGTAGTTGGACAGATATGAGATTACCCCCCCCCCCGGGCAGTTAGTAACCATAATTCCACTGAAACCAGTAAGGCAGAGTTGAGAACAACCAAACACTATTAACAAGCAAAATGAACCTGGTAGCTCTGTGTCCTTTACAAATCCTCAGTGTGGACTCCACTCACCTCTCCTAATGTACATTGTTCTTAAGTAAAATGGAGCGGTAAATATTGATAGTGAGTTTTATATGTCTTAGGGATTTTCCCTTCTCCACCATTGGTAAATAGCATATTTCGCCCCTCCAATCTGTGACCTTTGAGATAACTTCCCTTGTTAAACATGCTCATTTGTGTCGGTGTTTGTGTTCGCTTTTTTTCTTTCTTATTTCTAAAGTGACTCCTTTTTTTCTATCTCCTATTAGTTGATTTTGCATAAAGTCTGTGATGAATCTCCTGTCTGTAGCTTTGAAAAGCACTCAGAAGCAAAGAAATTAGCATTCACAAAGATAAGCTTGCAAGTGCAAGCTAAATAGAAACACGTTTTTTCCACTGTGGATTATGTGTCAACATCACTTGTTGTAACCTAGGCTGACATATCTCAAAATAAAATACAGGCTGGTGGAGATAAAGTGATCCTAAAGCTTATCGTGTGGTTTTATTGATTGTTCAACTAATCTGTGTGATGTTTGTAGATTTTCAAAGAAACACAATGGAGGTGGACAAGAATGTGCCACTTGGCCTGCTCTATTGAAGCTGCAGTTTCTAGGACTCAGTGCGCTTTAGAGAGCTAGAGCACTAGAAGATGTCCAATTTCTCAGTGCTAAAGTCCACGACAGCCATCATCACATGCCTGTCATGCCATTGATATGAGGCAATGTTTTCCTAGTTTCAATCCACATTGCTCCTTGAGAGCATGCAGTGGCCCCAGAAGAGTGCAGACCCCAAACTCTTTCCTGTACAATAGTCATTTCTCTTCGACTGATGGTGGGCTAGATACTGACAGGAGGGTTTAGGTGGAAGAGACCAGATGAGAAGATATACTAAGAGTGACCCTGTGACATTAGTGGTATTGGCCATGAAAGAGTCAATGAAACCTGATTCTCTGAATTCTCTAATGAACACTGTACCAAATAATTTGGTCTGTTGGTTTACTTAGTGTCATGTATTTTTTCTATTGTTATTTCTATAATTACTGCCAATACTGCTAACAGTATAGGTATCATTGCAACTGAATTTTATTTCAAATTAGTACCTCAAGCAACCTGTATTCTCCTGTTCAGTAAGATAGTGTGGGCTTCTGGCTTGTGCTGGTCTAGTATCTGACTATACTCAAGACCACCTTTCTTGCTTTTAACAAACTAGTGAGACCATTTATCCAGGCTTTGCATATTCTTCCACAACACAGTTTCTTAGATTTAGTTATTTTATGGTTGAACATCATTTATCAGACCAAAGTAAAATTTTTTCCTACAATAAAAATTACTATGTATCCCTTGGTAGCTAAATCAGGCTGACATCCTTAGGATATACTTCTAGAAGCAGCATTTGTGGGTTAGAAAGTACTTGATAGGTCTGATTATTTTTGTCAAATTGCTTTCCAGAAATTTTTCCACTTCACTTTATTCTAGTGGTGCAAGGGAGGACGTACTTTCCCATGTTTTAGGTAGGGCTCAAACAATTTTTCTGAGCTGATATCAGAGAAAAGGGTTCTAACATGATTTATTGGCATTTGTTGAATTATTAGTGAGGCTAGGCATGTGTTTTCTTTTGTAAACTGCCTATGAATATGCTTCACATATTGTTCTTTTAGGATACTTATTTTCCAATTTTATTGATATTTTCAGGATAGTGTGAACAGAAATCAGTTTATTGTCTGTGATGTAAATATTTTCCCGATTTCTTAGTTACTTTTTGAATTTTTCTCATTGACATATTTTTACTTGATGAATTTTTGTGCAAGTTGATCAGCCATTTTTGTTTTAATCATGCTAAGAGAATTTAACATGAGTGTTAGGCTTTTAGTTAAAATTTAAGTCAATAATATGGTGTTATTAACCAGGGATAGGGCTCCAGCAAGTCTTGACACTCACTTATTTTGCCTAAGTGGAGCCCAGTGCCTGACCCACAGCTCTTTGCAGAGGTTGTTTGGTGTGTTTAACACAAATCTTTAAAGGTTTCTGCTTCTGGTGTTACTACAGGAAGGACTTCACCACCCAAGGTAACATACACTTTCCCTACATTTTCTTCTTATGTTTTTCTTTTACTATAGTGTGTGAGGACAAGAATTTAACTTCCTATTATCCTACATAGAGGTCCACTTGCATTGAAAATGATCTGCTAAATAATCCGTCCTTTGCTTTTCATGTTTTATCCTGAAAAAAATAATAAAAATTCAGTATCTAGATTTTTGATCTTTTTGTTGGTTTCCTTGTTTTGGTCAGCATCATATTGTTTTACCTATTGTAATGTTTTTAAATATTTAATATCCTTAATCACTGTCATGTTTTTCAAAAAATTCTTGGAGATTGCTTTCATCATCTTCTTACTAGATGGTAGTCAGACTCTTCCATTGTTTTTACTTGGATTTGCAAGAGAATTGCCAAGTTACTGCGCTAACACACAAATTGGATCATGTTTCTTCCTTGTTTGTTGCATATACTTTCAGCTATTTTTAAAAACTAAAAATGGGCACTTTTCCCACAAAAGAATTTTGAACCTGAGTTCTAGGCAGTTTCTGAAATTCAGAATGTATGTGGACACTGTACAAACTACGTAGGAGAGTTTTTTTCCTGGTCAAGGGTTCCTACCTTTGTAGATCTTGAAAGAGCCTTAATGTGGGGCTATAGGAAGACAGCAAGATGCCAGAAGCAGTGAATCCTCCATGGTCGAATTTGCTTTCCTGTCTGTATTCTCCCTTTCCACACTCCCACACCTTTCTGCTCACTGTTCAGCTTGAAGTGCTATGATTTTCTGAGAAGTCCGTTGCTTCATGCCTTAGTGTCTTTACACTTGCTATTCTTGATGTCTGAGTGTCCCCTCCCCACCAGCCCCTCTGGAAAATCACTTCTTTTATTTCAAGTGACAATCTAGCAGCTACTTCCTTTCTGAAACCTTCCCTGATCCTTGTAGACAGAGCTAGTTGCCTCTTCTTTATTTTAACCAATACTTAATCTATACTTCATGGTTGCTCATACATATCTTCACCCTGTGATGCACTGTCTCTGAGAAGAAAGACTGTTTCCTTCACCTCAGTGGCAGGGGACTGTTGGATGGCACACTGCAGAAGAAAAATAATATGTTGCTAGAGGCAAAGGACTAGCTCTTAGTTTAATAGAACTGAGAGGAGAGTGAGCAAAGCCATAAGCCAGTTTTGAGGTGATCTATTAATAAACTGAAATTGATACTCTGAAGACCTTTAAATGAAAACACTTTTTACCAAGTACTTCTATTTATTCCCAAGAGTTTTATATTTTATAAAACTGTAAAAAAAATTACATTAATGATGTAACTATTTTTCTGGTCATCCGAACTTGAAATTTTAGAATGAGACCTGTTTACTGATGATTTCCTTGTATTTAGCAAGTTTCAACATTCTCTGATTTTACTTTTGTCTCTGTTGCTCAGACTTTCCTTGACATTCTCACCACTGTGGTGTTCACCAAAACCTCATACCTTGGCTTTAAATATCAAGTTGGCTTTCAAGGTATCTTTCTCTTTTTAGTTGTTCCCCTTCCAAGGGATTTGCTACATTGCAACCAGAGCGAATCAGCTAAGGCCCCATTATACCACTTTGTTCCACAAAGCTCTTCAATAAATCCTGATATCAATGACATAAAGGCTTATTTCTTACACAGTAAGGCATGTTCTAAAGCCAGACCGCCAAGACTTGGATCCTGGCCCTACATTTCCTAGCTGTATGAACTTGGGGAAATAGTTCAGCCTCTCTGTGCTGTAGTTTCCTCTGTGAGAAGTAGGGAGACCCTAGAGACCGCCTGCTAGGGCAGTAGTGGTGACCAAGTGGTTGTCCTGGTGCATTGTAACTCAGTGAGGGACATTTACGGTTCACATTAGTGTGCTGCACATGGGCCTTCATATTTTCTCTCAAATCCAACTTCATCATTGCTTTTCCTGTCTAAATGCTCTATCTAGTTTCCAGGTTCTGTGCATCGACTTTCTTCTGGGGCAGCCCTTCTACCTGCCATCACTCTTGAGTTTTTCCAACTTCTCCAAGCATATCTCAAAGAGGACTGGTCCACAGTGCATCAGCCACAAATGATGGCTTATTTTTCTGAAATGTTGTAGATATTTTATAGCTTTCTTATTCACTTTATTCCTATTTGTTAATGTGATAGACACATGCAAATAAATTTTATGTTGCCTGACAGACTATAAGATGTTTGAGGTATTATTTTTTTTTTACTTTCTAAAGTAACAATGAAAGTACTTAAAATATAATTTAATAAATATTTTTGAGTGATATATAGGGAAAGGTGTGGGTTTTGGATGAGCAATCATTCTTATTTAAGGTGGCAGAAGTGATAGAACAGGCATTTCCTAGAACCTCTTTCTAACTTTTTCTCATTTGGATGATATAGATCATCATTTTGGTATAGGTCAAAGTTGATCTATGTCCTGTCCCTTGTGCAGTTCTTATTATTCCTTTCAAGAGTGAATTATCTGATGTAGAATATGGTTGAAGCCTTGATTATTGGCTTTCTCACAATGTCTACATTAGAATTATTGCTCCCCATTATGAATTTTTTGATATGTGGAAACAAGACTGTCTATAGATAAGAACAAAACAACAGCAAAAAACTTTATTTCTAATTAACAATTATAAAATATGTCAACATATTCTATTGAATTCACCAACATGTCAAAAAACTCATTCACTATGATTAACTTGGCTTTTTCCTTATGGTATAAGAGTGGTCAAACATATGCAACTAGATAGACATAAGACATCAAGGGCCAGGGATTTAGCTCGGTGGTCTGGCATTTGCCTGGTAAGCGCAAGGTCCTGAGTTCAATCTCTGGTACCATACACCACAATGCTGCCTGTGGTGGCTCATGCTTGTAATTCTAGCATTTGGGAGGCAGAGGCGGGAGGATTGCTGTGAGTTCGAGGCTAGCTTGGGCTACATAGTTCAGGGCCAGCCTGAACTACAAAGTGAGACTCTGTGTCAAAAAAACCACAAAAAAACCAACCCCCCCCAAACCCCCCAAAATCACATCAATAGAATGAAAAGAAAAATCCTTCTATCAACTCAATAGAGCAAAAGTGTTTGGTAAAATTTAACAGCCCTTCATGGTAACATATCTGAATAAATTAGGTATAGAAATATGATATCTCAACATAGTAAAGGTATATGTCAAAGCATCAGCCAACAACCTACTGAAAGAGAAAAAGCTGAAAATATTTCCCCTAGGATCAGGAACAAGATGAAGATTCCACTCTTACTGCTTCGATTTATTGTCATGCTTGAAAGTTTTAGCCAGAGAAATTAGGCAAGAGGAACAAAGACGTACACATGGGAAGGGAGAAAGTAAACACATTCCTCTTCTCAGGTATTAGGGCTATACTGAAAAACCTGTTCTCTGTAGCATAGTGACTACTTGAGGCTGGAGAAGGATGAGGGAGGGCAAGTGAAGAAAGGCTGGATATGATCAGTGCATGACAGATGCATATGCTGACACATTCTACTGAACTCCATTAGTACATACAACTAATACATTAAAAACAAACTATTAAAATAAAGGCCTTTCATAGCAGTTTATTATTGGGAGACAGGGATCACCAATATCTGATGCAGAGAATGTGGAAGTCTAGCATTCACAGGGGGCCACGTATTCTGTTCTGTGAAAGCACCAACTACTCCACAAATACTTGATGTCAAACACAGAAGAGATGTTGATTAATGGTTTTTGTCCTCAAAATGCAGACAGTACTTGTTTTGAGAGATTGTCCTAATAAGGGAAGGTGGAGATGAAAATTTCTCATAGCTTTCATGGCACCTCAATATAAAATATCACAACAGAATTGGTATGGAAACAAAAGTTTTGAGTTTATAAGAGTGCTTGTGAGGCAAATAGAAATTCTCTAGGATTTTGATCATTAAAGAAATAGTATCTGAATTTCAATAATAAATATTGAAGGTCTTGAGAATATTCTCAATTTTTATATTCTCTCTGAACTTATGTTCAAAGAAAGAGTTTTAATATAAAATAATACAAGGAAAAGTTCAGGTATATTAAAAATATCAAAAGTAGCAGTAAAAACCACAGTAAGGGTGGTTATCAATGGGCGGTGGGGCAAGAGTTAGAGATTTGAGGTCCCAAATTAGCATAGTATACATCTACTGTTAACTTTGTGAGCCATGATGAGCTGTGAATTCAGCTTTTATTATGGCCTAGAATCAAATGTGAAATTATAATACTTATTATTACTAAAGGTAAGGTGAAGGATTACCTCATTCATTGATACAGTTAGCCTGAGAGGTAGATAGGTAACTTCATTGGGCCTAGGTTGGTTTTGAGGCAGCTGAAATGGCGTTCAGTGTTGGAATTGGGATTTGAACTTATTTCTCCTCAGGTAACACTTACTGAGCTAAACAGGAATTAAGATAGATTCGTGTATGTTCAGCCATTACAACTAGACAAAGTAGCTATTCTGCTAACGGTGAGGAAATGAGGTATAGAGAGGGCAACCCTTAAGAGAAATCAAGTCAGAGTACAGGGAAATGAAGTATAGAGAGGTTAAGTGATAGACTGGGGATGAGCCATTTTAACAATATGAAGTCAGAATCTCTGAACTCAAGTCTTCTGGATCGTAACCCATGATTTTTAAAAAGTATATTACAGAGCTATCTGTATAATGATCATGGTACTATCTTTGCCTGCTCCTTTGAGGGAAGATGATAATTAGCGAGGTTCCCTGGAATAAAGATGTCAAGTATTTGCACTTTAAAAATCGATGTTGAATTTTCCCATCATTTAGCCTATTACCTTGTTGAACCTAATTTTGTACTTCTAAGAGCAGCGTGAGTTCTGTGAGTTGTGTTTGCTATGCTTCAGGGCACTAACTGGCATCCTGGTGGTCCAACAAGACTCACACTGCTTTTGAACATGGGTAGATAGTGGTTGCACCTGCAAGTGGGGAGTAGGCAATCAGACATTAATTCTGAAGATTCCAACTGGATGGATACTTTATTTCCATATGAAGCTTTAGCTAGTTTAAATAAATTTTTTTGTTGTTGTTGTTATTTTTGAGGCAGGGTCTCGCTTTGTATTTCAGGCTGGCCCTGAGCTCAGCCTCCAACTCACAGCAATCCTCCTGCCTCTGCCTTCCTAGCACTGGGATTACAGGTGTGAGCCACCACGCCCTGCACTGTGGTATGTGTTACTGATTGCTGCTGGGCATGAGTCTCCATACCCAGTATTGTGTGTGGTTAACTGGGGAATTGAACCCTGACCCTTGCACTTGCAAGACAGGTGCTGGAACCACTGAGCTAAATCCCCAGCCCCCTAGTTTAAATAAATTCTTAATCTTGATTTTCACCTACTCTGAAGTCAACTTGGAACACATCATGAGTTATTTTTGCTTATTATTATTCATTTTTAAATACAAGTAGTGCCCTAGTAGTCTAAGCATAGGACTGTGTAGGAGAAATGTTAATTTCTTGGACATTCAAGAAAGAGTAGAGAGAAATAAATGAAAGCTGATGGATTTCTAAAATTTTTATTGAAGTTTAATATATATATATGCTTTGTTTATATAAGCTTATATATATAAGCTTTGTTATATATATATATATATTGTTTCCTTTTTTTAATTACCATCACATTTTTCCCCTCGTTATTTACCCCAACACCCTATTTCCTTTTAAATATTTTCTATTTCACAATATCTACTGTGTTTACTTTATACTATAAAAGTATATAAATATATCTACTATATTATACTTTTACATTTTCTTTTATAAATGTTAGCTTAAGTCTGCTGTGAAAATGCATTCACTATGTTCTAAACTGTCTGATGTATTCTACTTTCAAGAAAATGAAGTAGAGAGGTATCTCAAATTTGAAATAACATGTTGGACTTATATATTTAGAATAATGTTTTGAAAGCTATATGTCTCCAGAGACACCTAAGCAAAGAGATTCAGGACAAATTTATCTGCTCGGTTAAAGGCATAACTAATATAAATTGTCATACACCATCCAAAATTAAGCCTAGGCTTTAATTACAAGAAAGAAACACAAGGGAAAACTTCTGATCATTCTGAAAGTGTCTTGAAGATTCTCCCAAAATTTAAATATTTTAATTGCGTGTACCAAGTAGGCATTTTAAGAAAAAGGAAGATACATATGCTTTATATTTATGCTGCAATATTTGTTTGATTTAAAATACCTCTTACATCAAAGATAGATTTAGGATAGATTTAGTTAACAGAATTGAAAAGCACGTAAAACATTCTTCCAATCATCCTCATCATTCAAAAGGAACCATCTGTGCTCGATATTCTTAGATTTTTCAAATTCAAGTTTTATATCCTACAAAAGAAGGAATTACTTTTGCATCTCTTCAAAAACAGTTTTGTTACAGAAGTTTACAATCTAATAGAAAAGATACCTCACAACTCTACTTTCAGTTTCTTTTTTTTTTTTTTTAATTTTTTAATCTTTATTGGGACATTACATATACACATCATGATTGCACTCCATAATGGGGATTTGTACCAGTACAAGACACAACTTAATTCTCATTTTTTCCCATAGCCCTACCCACCCTACCGCCCCCCCATGTACATAAAATTTGTTTCCTTACTTTTTTGTTACAATCTCAACATTTCCCCCCTTCTTCCTATTTTACATTGAGAATTTTCTATTTAGCTCATGTTGATGCCCATTTAATTTCACATAATAATTCTGTGCTGTAAACAAAGTACCATATTCTCTGTTCATAATGGAAAGCCATTATTTTTTCCAAGTGACTAACTTACCTGCTTTTTGTCTCTCCCTCTTTCTGTATCTGTGTCAGTATGTCCTTTGCAAGGTACTCTTTGTCATACAAACCCCAAATTCCCCTAGACAGGGAAATAAGGTGCCCCTTCTTTGCAGCTGGATTGCTCTCATTCAAGCCTTTAGGATCATTTTGGCACATGGATCATGAAAACAGAAGTCAGAGGTGATTGGAATCAGATCTGGAAATGGATCCTTTCTACCACCACCAACCATTAGGATGACTATGATTTCTGCTTTTTTCCCCCTGTATCATAGAATTATTGTACTGATGTTATAGAATTATCATGAGAATTGAGTGAGTTGTATAAGAAATATTACAAGTGCCTAGTATATGGTAAGTGTTCAATGACTTCTTCCACAACTTATGTTCATACTATAATTTGACTTAGTTTCTAAACATTTCTTTAAATACACATCTTGATATTTATAGTTTCTGGAAAATTTTTGCTTGCAAAATACCTGCATTACAGACATAAAAATATTAAAATCAAGTTGTAAGTTTGCTTAGGCAACTTCTTCTTATGTCCACTTAAACCCAGTAGGTCTTTTTTTAACTTTGATCTTGACAATTAGGGCTATCTATGCAATTTATGCTTTTAATTCTGACTTTTAAGACACACAGATACAGAAAGAAAAAAAATGATATTATTTATCTGTGTTCATCCTCTGATTTCTGACCATCTAGAAAGTTTTCAATCCCTGTCACTTACAATAATCTGTGAAAAATAATTTTTATTTTAAAAGCTTTTTAGTGTCAAGTCTCACTACTCTTTATACATTAATATGTTATGCTTCTTTAAGCCAGAGAATTCTCTCCCCTTTAAAAGTCTTAACCCCTTTTCAACCTTTTATATCTCATCATCTTTCAAAAATTCACTTTGAATTGTCATCACTTGAATGAAGGTTTTGGATAATGCCAAGCACGGGAGTTGTTTTTCTTTTCTGAAAACTTATGGCTAGACAAAATATGTATGTTTTTTGAGAAAGAATATGAGGACTATTGATAATTATATTGAGAAAGAAGTCTTAAACTGGAACTGCCGTGTGCAAAAAAGAATGTGCTGTTATCCAGGTTACCACCATTTGACAACCCAACAACCCACAGACTTCAAATCCAAGTCTGTGTGTTTCCAAACTGGTTTTCTGTAGAGCTTATGGAGTATTATTGTATTCTTTGTTGTTTGTTCCTTCTTTGAACAGTTGTCTATTGAGCACCTCTCAGATAGGCAAAATGTGAGGCTTTGCTAGCACAATAATAATGTTTATAGTTGTTGCTCTCATGGAACTTCTATTTAAAGGACACTTTCATTATGCAAATTGTGTACATTACTGTGAATGGGGACAAACCACAATTGTAAGGTCCCTGGGAGTAGGAACCATGTCTTTCTGACTTGGGTGTTCCTTCAGGAGTCAGTATAGGTGCCTCTCATTGTGTAAATGAATGTGTTGAGTGAATTTTACCACACACCAGGTATCGAACACTTTATCTCCTGGGTGTTTTTTTCCCCCTTTCTTGCTGCTTTTCTCTCCTTAATGAATTATTTGAATTTTTTTGAAGTGTCATTTTATATATCCTTTTGTCTTTTAATTCTATTATTTGTCCATCTTTATTATCACCATCTAACTTCTTTAATTTCTTTGCTGCCTCTAGGACTAAAAATATGCATTCTTAACTCATCATAATCTAGTTGAAGTCAATATTGTTTCCTGCACACTTGACTTTTTATAAATGAAGTCACTTTCTACATTAGGATTTAAGCTACTCATAATGTTATGTATATATTTTTTTAAATTTTACTTTTGTTGTAAATCCACACTAGTATGTTGTTAATTTTAGTTTAGTTAGTTTAATGGTCTTATAATGAACTTTCAAAATGAAAAGAAAACATATTCATTTATTTTTACCAATTTAACGTTTCCAGTGTTCTGTATTTCTTGACTGTAGATCTGAATTTCCATCTGGTATCATTTACCTCTAGTCTTTTACATTTCCAGCAGTGTAAGTCTGTTGAATTTTGTTTATCTGAATGTGGCTTTATTTCATTCTCATTTGTGAAGTATATTTTTTTGGTGGTTCACTTCTGGATTAACAAGTTTGTTTACATTTTTCCCTTATGCAATTTAAAGACGTCATTTCATTGTATTGTTCAGCTTCCCCTATTTCTAGTAAGGCTTTGATCTTTTTTATCCTTGTTCTCTTGTCCACATGTGTACCTTTTCTCTGGATGATCCTCATATTTTCTCTTTATCTTTGACTTTCTGCAGTTTGCCCACAATATGTCCTGGAGTAGTGTTATGCATATCTTTATTCTTCTTGAAGTTTGCTGAATTTCTTGGATCTATTTGGTAATTTTGAGATGTTTTCAGCTATTATTTCTTTAGATATTTTATCTATCCCATTGTCTTTTTGTTCTTGGATTCTGGTTACAATTATGTTAAGATTATTTAATATAGACCTACTTACTTCTAAAACTTACTTATTTTTAAAAATTTTTTCTCCATTTACCAGATTGAACAATTAATTTCCATTGGTCTCCTTTGTATTCTATTTTTTTAAATTACTTCTAATTAGTTGTTAGGGCTTGTCCAGTAAAATTGTTGTTTTAGTTGAAGTTTTCAGTTCAAGACTTTTTTTAGACTTTCCTCCGCTTATGTGCCCTCTCTATTCAGTCTTTAAGGTAATTTTTTTGTCTTTAATTCATTGAGCATATTTATCTTTAATTTTAAAAAACACATTAGCTATTTTAAGATTTTTATTCAGTAAATCATCTGGGAAATTTTGATTTTCATATTTACTGAATTTGTTTATCATTGTATCATATTTTCCTGTTCATTTGCCTAATGGTATTTTATCTAGTGAATACTGGTAATTATGGATAGTATTTTGCAAGGCCTCTGAATTCTGTTATCTTGGAGAACGTCAATTGCTGTTTTAGCATGCTGTTTAAGCATTGGCTGATCATCCTGAATATGCTTATGTCTGATCTTGTTTTGTATGAATCTTTGGATAGCTGTTTAGCTTTGCAATATTACATGTTTTTTTTTTTTTTTTACTGACCTGTTGGACAAAGTATTATTATGAAAGACTGTAACTGAGTGATTTGAAAAGATCTTTTGCAAATATAGTTTATTTATCTTTTAGAAAGAAATGTGTTACCTAGTTGGAATGCATTAACTCATGGTACTGGCATTTTGTTAACCTCCAGGCTTTATACTTTGCCAAAGGAACTAAAAGTTTAAAAAAAGAGACTAATGTTTGAACTCAAGAAGGGTAATGGAGAATATAGGATTTGAAGTCAAGCAGAGAGAGGAGGCCTAGAAGACCTGAGGTAAGGTACCCTAAGCCTGAGCCATCTAATCTGGAAAATAATTGTACTTATCACATATTTTACTTATTTCATATAATACTGCTCAATCATTTTTTGAACTTTAAGTAGATGACTTCATTCTTTTTACAAAGTGTATAAATTTTGCTAACAT
Organism: Petromus typicus; assembly: GCA_004026965.1. Taxonomy (NCBI): domain Eukaryota; kingdom Metazoa; phylum Chordata; class Mammalia; order Rodentia; family Petromuridae; genus Petromus; species Petromus typicus. Next base: position 23,443 of record PVIR01005295.1, read on the forward strand.
TGTAAGATCAAGTGAGTGTGCATATCATGCACAAGATAAATCTTCTGAGATTGTTTTGCCAGGCTCATTTGCTTTCAGAGGGTCTTTTCAGGTGTTGTCAATCAGCTTTTAAAACTCAGCTGCCCAGCATCATTGTGGCCACTACTATCTCTCTTTCATTCATATTCTGGAAGTGAAAATGAATCTGGACATCTCGTTTAGCTTAGTTGGATGATTGATCCAGTGATACCTGTAGTAGATATTTGGAGAGGGAATCACAATGCATGTGCTTAGTCAGGGTAACATAAAGACTCCAACAAGCCAGCTCTGATATTTCAATAGATTAACATATTACTAAAAAAAAGATGTGTTATGTACATATCCCAACTCCCCATGATCATGTACTAATGAAAAAGTTACTTCTTGCTCATATCACATAGTACAATGTGAGTTGGGGGTGGGTAAGAGGTTCAGTATGTTCCAGGAAGCATTCAGATACTCACGTTCTTTCTACCTAGTGGTTTACCAGCTTCCAGGACTGCACAGTCTAATATCATGTCCTCTGCATCTGGCCAGCAGATTAGAGAAGGAAGAATACATGAGAGAGGAATTTTAAGAGATGGCCTTGGTAGGGTGCATGTCAATTCCATTCACTTACTGTAGGCTAGAGCTACTCTCCTAAGGCAACACCCCCTTCAAGTACAGGAGGTTTAGGGAATGTAGCAAGGCAGCAGGCTAAGAGAAGAGAATTTAGGCATATTAGTGTCTTTGATCTCTGCATTGAGGAGCCTTAGGAGTCTGGACTTGCAGTTGCTCCATTCAGGTTGAGTACAACCACTCAGACATTCCTGTCACATGACCAGTTACTACCTGCTGCCTTAATTTAGGTTTGCCTGACAGTAAAAGACCCAAATTTCATGATCTTTCTTCTAATATCTTATCAAGGAGAGACTTGCTAGTGTGTGTGTGCCAGAGATGCTGATCATCTCTTTAGGTTTGTTAGTAGATACATGTTAGTGGAGGGGTAGCGTGATCTCAGGCAGAGAGGAGTGATGGGTGTCATGGTGGGTGACTATCTGTGAGGATTTAATTCTATTACATCTATTTAATTCTATTACATCTAATTCTATTACATCTAAGTCCTTATAAACCACGTTGTTTCTCAGTTATTCTCTGTTGTTGGTATTTATAACATATACACTAGAAAATGCAGAGAATGACAAGGATTGTTTTACTCTAGTTAGTTGGTCTGTTCTCACCAGCAAACCTATACCACAGTCTTGTGTGCTCCAACAGAACAGGGTTCAGATTGACTTTTCTTGAAAGGAATCCTTTGTTGATCTTACATATATCTCGTGGAACTATACCAGGGAGAATTTTTATAATAGGGCTTAATGGTAGTTGCTGTTTTTATGGTATCACATACCAAAAGTGTGTAATAATAATTTTAAACATATATTTTAATAGTGTGATAAAAATGACTAAAATAAAAATATTAATGTAATCTTTTATCCCTTAAACATATTCAAAGAAATCAAATTTTGTCTTTATGACTGTTATTTCTACTGTCTCACATGACAGGATGATAAATAAGAACTACCTGAAGAGTATAAAACCAAGGTGTAGAAAATATGGTACAAAGAATTTATAATGGTGTACAAGATTAGGGATAGCTCAGTGTACAGGAACGTTGGCTTAGAATGCTTCTTTGAGAAGATTATTGTTAGCATGGGACTACCTGAGTATTATAGACAAGGACACCAGCAGAGCGTGTGGTAAGAAACACTAAACTCTTATTTAACTTCCACAGTGGAGAAATTGCATCAATAGAGACAGACAAAAGTACCTGAAATTAGGTAATTGTAAGCCTTAGGGCATGATTCTGTTTTCGATGCAAGCATGTAAAACAAAGTTAGCAAAGTGAACTTTTACTCCAGTAAAGAGACTGGAAAAATCTAGATAAATTCTGTGGAATGGGAGATTCTCATAACTGGTTGGACGAGTTTCAGCCTCCTGAACTGGTAGTTATATTAAAATCATTTGTTACTTTGGAGTTTGAAGCAGGATCAAAGCAATTCAATTAAAAGCTAATGATTCTTGTACCAAATTTCTTAGCTGTTTTATCCAAAAAAAGTTTTAAAATTTAAATTACCCCTAAATCTATGAATTCTGAGTTTACAAGAATAGACTATTCCTTTGAGCTGTTGTGGAATGTGGCTTTATGAGTCTGGAGGAAGTGATTAGGCTTGGTGAAAAATATACAAGGTACACTGGATCCTTGTTATGAATATTTCTTTTTTATTAGTACATGTTGCAGCACATACTATTTACATTCCTTGTGTGGAGTTGGTACAGGTTCATAGTGTATCTTAATGCTTCTTTAAATGTGAAAGTCTGTGTGTTTGATTTTCTATAGTCTTCCTATTCTTTGGTATGCAGTTACTCATGTTCAGAAAATCAAATGCACTGGAAGTCTATTATGTGTTAGTTACCTTTGGGAAAAATATAAAACACAGAGAATTATGTATGCAAAGGATCTTACCCCTTCAGGAAAGATAGATTTAAATGAAGATAGACCTGATGATCTAGCTTTTCCTTGTGATCTATGAGGCAATTTTATATAATACATTGTGCTCTAAAATTCCTAAGACCTACTGAATGAGTGATGAAATAAAATAAAGATAAAACAGTCATAGGAGTAAAGCCTAGGAAATATATTCAGGAGTAAATAAAGCCGTTGATGGCATGAAAATTTGTTGGTGAGCTCAGCTGACAGAAGGAAGAAGGAACTACATGTATCAAAGAACTTGGTTTAATGAATTAAGAGTTATTCCATATCAGAAATCATGATGTTGTGGCTAAAAGTATGTTTTTAGAATGAGACCAAGATGGGTTTAAATCCTGATATAATATCCACATAAGCATAAGCAAACACAACTCCCTTTCTATTCTTGCCTCAGTTTCTGTTTCCATAAAAAGGATTTTATAAATCCTCTCAGAAGATCTTTAAAGAACTCTAGTTTGGCCCAAAAAGAGATGGAAGATCAGAGTGAAATCACAGTGACTATCAACCCAGATCCAGAGCAGTCACAAGCCCATCTCCTTTTCCAAAGCACGAGGCCCCACACTGTCTGCCATGTGCTGCTTTTGACTTTGTGGGAACTTGAAATATAGTTCCAAAATTCTTAGACACCCTTTCCATCAGCAAGCAAGCTGTTGCTTTATACCATGGATTACCTATTTTTAATTAACCAGGGTAATGAACATGAGCTTAATGCAAAAACTGTTACTTACTTTTTTAGATGATTCTACATGCACCTTAACATCAGAGTTTCATGGTGTTCACTGAAAACATGATTATTGTACTTTCGTGTGTTCAGTAATAGACTTCTGGATAATGGAATCCTTTGTGCTAAGTATTTATGCCTGTACTGAAAACATACACATGGGAGGAGTGAATCACAAAAAAGATTACATGGAGGAAAGATTCTGTCTGTTGGGAATAATACAAATCCCTTATCTTCCCTACGCAGTGACCCATAAATACAGAGCAAAGATGAAAACAAGGTAGAATGCAATGAGACACAGGCACTACTTTAGAATATTCGAGGCTGCCTAGTGTATCCAGATGGAGTAAGACCCTTACAGAGGCTGCTGGCTGATTTTTCATCTCTTCTGGGCTGTTCTTTTAAGGAAGCACACGAATGCGTGTCAGTAAGAGATGTGATGTGGGTAATGGTAGTGAGACCTTGAGTATCAGTCTTTCAGAACTATTTTCTTTCTTTCTTTCTTTCTTTCTTTCTTTCTTTCTTTCTTTCTTTCTTTCTTTCTTTCTTTCTTTCTTTCTTTCTTTTTTTTTTATTTTTTGAGACAGGGTCTCGCTTTGTAGTTCAGGCTGGCCCTGAGCTCAGCCTCAAACTCACATCACAGCAATCCTCCTGCCTCTGCCTCCTGAGTGCTGGGATTACAGGCGTGAGCCACCACGCCCGGCACTGTGGTATGTGGTACTGATTGCTGCTGGGGTGAGTCTCCATGCCCAGTACGGTATGTGGTTACTGGGGATCAAACCTGGGTCCTTGAGCTTGCAAGACAGGCACCGGAACCACTGAGCTAAATCTCTGGCCCTTTCAGAGCTATTTTCTTCCGAGATAATTTTTGTGTTGATCTTTTTGCAAGATGACCATAGTGGAGATATCACCATTGTAGTGACATTTAGAGGACATGAGCTGCCCTGGCATCTTTCTGGTTACGCAGGTGGACCTAGCCGTGAATGGAGAAAGCCTCAAAGAAAGCAGAAGATGCATAAGCATATCAACAGCTCTTTTACTGGCATAAAAACACTAAAAGCAAAGAAAGTTACCCTTAAGAATCTCCACAGTTTGGAGATTCTTCAGAAAGCTAGGATTGGAGGTCCCATTTGACCCAGCCATTGCCCTGCTAGGTATATACACAAAAGAATTAACAGACTCATATCACAATGACATATGCGCACCCATGTTTATAGCAGCTCAGTTTGTGATTGCTACATCTTGGAAACAACCCAAATGTCCATCAACTGGAGACTGGATAAGAAAGCTGTGGTTATTCTATACAATGGAGTACTACTCTGCCATAAAAAATGATGTTTGAATCATTTATACTTAAATGGACATACATTGAGGATATCCTCATAAGTGAAAAAAAAATAGGTCACAGATGGGTAAATATCTCATCTTTTCTTTGGTATGAGAAAATAAAGATGTAAATGAGTTCTAGAATTATATGTTAGATATTGTGAAATAGAAAATACTCAAAGCAAAATGGGTGAAGGGGAAAATAATGATATTATAACAAAAAAGAAAGGAAACAAAGTTTATGTATATAGGGGGTGGGAGTGGTAGGGTGGGTAGGGTATGGGAAAAAATGAAAATTAAGTTGTGTTACATACTGGTACAAATTCACATTGTTGAGTGCAATCATGATGTGTATATGTAATGTACCAGTAAGATTTCAAGTAAAAAAAAAAAAAAGAGAGAATTTTATTGTTTAAGTCAGCGAGTTAAAAATACCAACTTATTTTATTTATTATTATTATTTTTATCACAATCTGCCCCAGGGAATCTTCAAGCAGAGAGTGTTGTGAGATGAGCATCACTCTGAGCCAGCAGCCTTGCCTTTGGGTAATTGGGTCAGTGGTGGAAGAAGAGTGTGCATTTCAAATTAGATTTTTATGTAGCAAAAATGGAAAATAACCTGGTAAGACCATTGGATCATGGCTTGGAAACATTGCAGGATGTACAAAAGGTCCATCTACTTTTAGGATTAATTTTACTTATGTTTTCTTTCTCTTAGATCTTATTTTTAATTTCTAACTTAGAGTTGACCTTTAATTATACATTGGCATTTTATTCTGTTAGAGGTAAGTGACTAAGATTGGATTTAAGTATTCGGAGATGGTAAAATTCTTCACTTTTGGAATAACATGAATATACCCATTGAAGTCCTTTTACGTAGTTATCACTTTTCCATGTTATGATGCTGTAGTTTTACATAATACATGCCATAATGATGATGATGAATTTAATACTATGTGATATTTCTTTTTGTGATATGTCAACTTTAGTTATTTTATAGAGCTTTGGAGATAATATACATGAATGGCTAGAGTAATTATAATTTTTAAGTAACTTTGACTTTTACTTAAGCTAGTCGTTGGTTTTTTTTTTTTTTTTAAAGTGTCATAACCTGTTTTGGCTCTAGCTACTAAGTAGTTATTTTTAGATATATTTTCATAGTGAGTAGAAAAATGAACATTTCTGGAAATTATGTGCCTTTTTATAAGCCAGAAAGATAATACTATTAAAAGTTATATATTATATATATATTAATATTATATATTTATATTATGAATATTTATATTTAAAAGTTATATATTTAATATATATTAAAAGTGGCTTAGAACCTTGGTGACTTTAAAAATTTAGAATTTTCTGAGGTCTCTGACTCCCACTTTATCTAATGCAGCAGCTAATAGCTCATTTTTCATTCTTTGTGGCTGGTTACTGTTGGTTCAAATGTCAGTTTCTTCTGTTTATTAGTTGCTAAATTGAACCTAGATAAATTATGCAGTTTGCGAGCTCAGAGTCTCACATGTGAAATGGGGATAGTGGTCCCTATTTCATATTGCTGGGAAGGGGTGAAAACAGTGCCCATGCTACGATGTGTGTCTTATGAGTGATTTTAAATGGTAACTCCCAACCTCTGAGGTTCGTGGTCATCTTATACCAGAAAGCAGTTCCCAGACACACAGAGACAGTGCCTGGAGGGTGAAGTGTGCAGACCTTTGATGGCTGCGTCACGTGGTGGCCGCACAAGCCTCAGCAGGCTGCCTAAGCTGACACAACCTCTGTATCGTGAACAGGGAACAAATCTTAGTGTGTGTTTTGTGGGGTTGTTGTGAGGTTTACCTGAGGCATTTGTAAAGACTTGGAGTGAGTCACAAATTTCACTCACATCCCATGCAGATGGGCAGAAAAATGATAGGTCTTTATTTAGCTTTAACTAATGTGATCTTCTTCCTGAGCAGACTTTAGAAGGAAAAAAATTAAATGTCCCTGTTGCTTTAAATCCTAGCCTGATGTATTGGTTTTACGCTGTGCTCGGTCGCCAGAAAAATGGACTCAGACTTTGATCCAGGATGTTTGTAGCTCTTGTCCAGGATGGTGGTTAGGCTGAGGGCCGTGGGTGAGAAGGATAGGAGGAGCTTAATCAACTCTCTGGTGGGAGAGAAGAGTCAGGCCCAGCTTGGAAAGCTCTACTTGTCCTCCTGGCTGGGCTGGGCCTCCTGCTGTATTTGGATATCTCAGCTGGGGTCGAATGGAAGCTGGTGTGTTTGGGTGTGGTGAGGGCCCCACTGTCTCCTTGGCTTTTTTGACATCACTACTCAGCATGTCTCAGGCACTCTTGGGTCCCTGTACCTCTTTAGTGACAGAGGGCCCGCTACAGAACCTTCTGATTTCTTACCAGGTTAGCGTGCTGCCTCTCAGCCCAGCCCCTTTCTTTCTTCTCCTAGTCTCCTCCCTACAACCCCTGATCCTCAGCTCTGTCTTGACAGTTGCCATAAAGAACCAAGAGCAGCTTAGAAAAGCTGCCCTTCCAAGCTTCCCTCTGAGGGACTGCAAATGCCCGTCACAGGGCCTGCCTGGCTGGGCCTGTCTTTGCAGAGCCTTGACAGGAGCAGAAGCTGAACCCCCTCAGCCGCATGGCTCCCCTTTGTCTAAGTGACTTGATGGGACACATCACTGCTTAACTCATTCCTGGCTGCTCAGCAGCTTTAAAATGAGGAAGAGACAATGTTTCACACAGAAACGTCTCTCATTCTGTGCCGCCCGTGTGGAGAACTCCTGGGGCCAAGTTCTGCCCCAGTGTGAAAGAGGATGAAAGTGTTTAAACATTCTTCCTCGAGACAGTATGTAAGACTTGCATAGCCCTACTTTGAACACGACCCTCAGAATATAACTTCTCCTTCCTTTTTCAGTCTGAAGTTGTTTTATATTTGAGGAGCAAAGATAAAGCACAGCAGTATTTTCCACAATTATAATGCAATGTAATCCATAATCAAAATATGAGATTTTTACTATTAAGATGGGTATTTAGTAAATATTAGCATGGGATTGTTTTTTCATTTAAAAAAAGTCTTGGGTGGCACCAAGTTTGAGAAACAAAGATACCAGACAACATTTTACATTATTATTATTATTATTGTTATTATTGTTGTTGTTGTTGTTATTATTATTATTATTATTATTATTTTTGAGACAGGATCTTGCTTTCTAACTCAGGTTGGCCCTGAGCTCACTGTGTAGCCCAGGCAAGCCTTGGACTAACAGCAATCCTCCTGCCTTGGCCTCCTGAGTGCTTGCATTATAGGTGTGAGCCACCACACCTGGTACTGTGGTATGTGGTTACTGGAGACTGAACTCGGGACCTTGCACTTGCCAGGAAGAATCTGGAACCACTGAGCTAAAACCCTGGCCCAACATTTTATAATACTAAGAGCAGTTTAAGAGGATAGGACGATGTCTGTCTTTTTCTTTGCTTTATCCCTCATAGTATCAGAGAGCCTGCAACTACAGAGTTTAATACATAGTTACTGATTTCGAATAAGTGTTATCTTGCTTCTAACAGAAAAAGTCATTATCTTTACTAACATTTGATTTGCATGGAGCAAACATTCTTTACAAAAAGTACAGGAATAGGGTTATGTATGTTGTTTATCATGCACAATGTATGAGAATGGATCTCTCCCTCCCTATAATTTTGTTCTGCATTGGTGGCAGTAGCCAAATGAGCTATGTTTCCCAAGCAAGTTAAGTCTCTGGAAGGTAGGTATCATGGCTCAAATTTTTCTCCCATCTTTTAGAATATTTAGTTGCTCAATAGATACACATCAGTGGTTGTGGGTTGTGGAAATAGAAGGTGAAGGAGAAAAAATTACGGGCCATGAATTCCTGTAATTTAACTAGGAGACCTTCCAGGGAAGGCAGGGTTAAAACTTACTTGATTGACAGGAGAAGATCAGGTATTTATGTTTGGGAGAAGGACAGCTGTCAATTGTGAGACTCAGAGCCAGCCATGACTAATAATGTAGAAATTTCATTTTGAGCAGAGTTTCGGGGCTATCTGTAGATGAAAACTACTCATTTCAGGATTGGAGCCTCCGCAGGAAAGATCAGAGGTGTGAATGAAGCAGGAGGATTGTTTGAGAAACTACTGCTGGGTAACAAATTACCTTGGAACATGGCGAGAGCCATCATTTTTTAATGCTCACACTGGAGGCCAGGGGTCAGGAAATCAGTGAGGACACAGCAGGGATAGGATATCTCTGCTTCAGCTGCGGGGGAAACTGGGGCTGGGGTCACCCAAAGACAGTTTGACTCCCATGTCTGGGCACTGGGCTGGCTCCATGAGACTTCTCTTGTCCTAGCTTGGCTCTAGTGGTCTTGGGGTTGTCTGCTGTTGCGTGGGAGTGCAGGGCTTTGTAGATGTGCATTGTAGCAAAGGAGCGGGGTTGGACTGCCTTTTATTTCCTGCCTCACACAGCCCATGACCTCCATCCATTCCATTGTCCCTTCTTGATTGAGGCAGTCATGAAGCTCACTCAGATTCAAAAGGAGACAATACACAGCTTGCTTGTTGATGGGAAGGTGTCTAAGAATTTTGGAACTATATTGTAAGTTCCTATAAGGTGAAAAGAAACCGAAAGCTCGCAGTGTGGGGCCTTGTACTTTCAAAAGGAAGATGTGACTGCTCTGGATCTGGGCTGAAAGTTACTGTGATTTTGCTCTGATCTTCCATCTCTTTTGGCCAAACTAGAGTTCTCTGAAGATTTTTCTGAGAAAAGGATTTTCTTTTTCAACTCTCATGTGTTCGGGAGTTCAGAGCAGGAATCATTTGAAATCCTTAGTGGCTATAACCAAAGAAGCAGAAGTGCCCAGATACAATACAGCTGCTGAGCATCTGTTCAGCAGAACTTTTCCAGATGTGCACCTTTCTGCCTCCAGCCCAAGCTGCTCGCTCTTCTCTGTCTTTCTGATCCCTCTTCCCCCGATTCCCTTTTATTCTTCACCTTACCCTGTTTCTAATCCCAGCGTGCCATTGAATTCACTTCTCTTGGTTAGCAGGGTGAGGAAGGCTAACGGTGCTGCGTTTATAATGCAGTTTTCAGTATTTCACTATTGTAATACTTAATATTGTGATATATTCCAATATATCACTGTTTTCAATATTGTTATACTGTCTTCACTAAGAAAGAAGTAAGAATCCCCAAGATCATTTTTTTACTGCTCTTTATTTTAACATGTTTATAAGCAATAGAAGGCATGGGTATCAGCTAATTGCACCATATAGTCCTATTTTCTCAACAATGCTTATTTTTATTAGCACAACTGATAGACAATGAGATTAATCTTCATGAAAAACCTATTAATATAACACTGAGATTACTAAGCCACCAAAAATAATGAAGTACAATGATAACATTGCTATTTGGGGAGTTTTACATTAAGTATCTACACAATAATCAAATGTTACAGTGTGATCATAAATTTTGCCTAGAGTTTAGGGATGGGCCAGCTGTTCTAAGGCACATGTACTGGGAAATTGTGAGCTCAATTAGAATTTTCTGGGAACTATGCATCAATTTGCCATCAGAGTAGACAGTAGTAGGAGTCTGAGTTTCTTCCCATTAATCACTAGAAATGTGGTGTCTCAAACAGAAAAGAGTTATGACTGTTATAAATGGTACATGGAGCATTCTTCTTTTAAATTGAAAAAGCAAGTGAAGGAGGTTGGGATAGCACGTATTTCCCAGCTCTCTTTTTTTTCATTTTCACTTTAAAAATTAGCTATTCACATAAAGGTTCTCTTTAGATACTTATACAGAGCACCTTAATTCTTTTTATCAGCATGTGTTTTGCAAAACATAATGTTTACATTTCTTATGGGGAATCGGTGCATGTGTACAACAGATCTTAATTTCTTTTTTAATCCCCCATCAAAGGATTGGATTGAGTCTCCTCCTCCGCTCATCTCTTGATCCTCACTCCCACTTTTCATATTTGCAGGACATAATATTTCTGATTTTTGTGTGGAGTTGATACATGGACATAACACATCTTAATTCTTTATTGTCATCTCTATCCCTTCCCTCTGTTCTCTCTCTCTTCATCTCTTGGTCTCCTGCCCTCCTGAGAACCATCTATCACTCCACTTCCTCTTATCTTTTATTTTGCTTTTTATGTATGTTTTTAATTACTCATAAAACTCATGTGATTTAAATTTGAATATCTGATTTATTTCACTTAACATTATTATATCAGATGCATCCATTCCCAACAAGTGAGTCAAATTTATCTTTTTAACGGCAGTACAGTATTCTATTATGTCATATTTACACACAGTAGTACTCCATTGAGTGTAAATACAACATTTAAAAAATATACTCATCTATTGATGGACCTATAGGTTGTTTCCAAGAATTAACTATTATGGGTTGTGCTGCTGTAACATGGATATGCCTGTATCACCATAGTATGTCTTTAACTCTTCCAAGAAACTACCGAGAAGAGGAATAACTAGGTCAAATGGAATTTCTAGTTTCAGTTTTTTGATAAGTCTCTATGTGACCTTCACAGTGACTGTACTAGTTTAGATTCCCACCAACAGTGTCAAAGAGTTCCTTTTTTCTCTGAACCCTAGATAGCATTTATTTTATTTCTCTTTTTTAATACAAATCTTTATTGGTACATTATATATACACATCATCATTGAATTCAACATTAAGAATTTGTACCAGTATATGGCATGATTTGATTCTCATTTTTCCCATTCCCCTACCACCCTAGAACCCTATATACATAAACTTTGTTTCCTTTTTAAAGTTACTATCACATTCTTTTTCCCTCATGATTTATGCCTACACCCTATTTCCTTTTTAAATATTTTCTATTTTACAGTATCTACCATATATACACACTAGAACTCATCTACATCTTCATTTTCTAGTATAAGAGAAAAGAGATATTTACACATCTGTGACCTATTTATTTCACTTACGGAGATGTCCTCAAGGTGCATCCATTTGGGTATGAATGACTCAATCTTACCATTTTTTATGGCAGAGTAATACTCCATTCTGTAAAGGAACCATATCTTCTTTATCTAGTCTCCAGTTGATGAATATTTTGGTTGTTTCCCAAATTTAGGAATCACAAACTGAGCTGCTATAAAAATGGATGAAGGTATGTCACTGAGATATGAATCTTTTAATTCTTTTGTGTATATACCTAGCAGAGTAATGACTGGGTCAAAGGGAACCTCTAATCCTAGCCTTCTGAGGAATCTCCACCCTGATCTCCACAGGGGTTGTACGAGTCTGCACTCCCACCAACAGTGGAAAGGGTTCCTTTTTCTCCATAGCCTCACCAACATTTGTTGCTGGCTAATTCTGAGATAGCCAGAAAGCCTTCTAAAACTTTTTTGCCCCTACTTTATTCTCATTCTTTGTGGAGTGAGATTTCTTGATGATGGTATTCTTTCTGAGGTAATGTGAAATCTCATTGTTCTAGTAGTTCTTTCCTGATCAGAAAGGGGTTGAACCTTTTTTTTTTTTTCTTTCATGTACTTACTGGCCATTTTTGTTTGTTCTATGAAATGTCTCTTCATTATGTTTAGACACAGTAACTTTTAAAAAGATATTGAGGATGAACACAGTGGATGGGCATCAGAAATGTGGTAAATTTTTATGACAGAGGCTTCCCAATTATTTGATCACTGCATGTGGTAAGTTTTATTATGTTGTGAATTCTGATTTTATGAGAAATAGCTTTGATGTTTTTCAATCATAGAAATGAATCTTTGTTATTAAGGATGAAATGATAACTTTAGAGGGAAAAATTTCAAGATGATATGTTGCATGGAGAGTTACCAGAGCCGGTGTGATGAGAAGAACAAATAGCTTCAGGTGGTGCCACTAGGGTGAGATAAAGTAAAAAGTACTTGGACTTCGGAGCCCGATGCCTTTTGGATGTCCATCTTAATATATTTTCCTTCGTATGCTTAAGCAAGATACTTAAATTCAATAACTAATAACTGTAAAATTGGCACTAATAATCACTACCTAGCAAGAATGTTTTAGAGACAGTGATATAATTTCTATAAAATCTTGAGCAAAATATCTGCTTAGCAAATCTCAAATATTTCCATCTAAATGGAGGTAGGTCGCTATGTACTTATTCTATGGTATAAGTACTATAGTATTTTCATGTTTCTAAACAATGAGCTATCTGCTGTCTCTTCTGAAATTTTCCTGGTAGTTATAGTGAGATTTCTGATCATCTATTGCCTGAATTTAGTGGTGACCATGTATGTAAAATTGAGGAAACATTGACCCTCAGAGTGCCCCCAATTCTACCAGTTACAGAAGAATTCCTCTGAGTTTTGGAATAAACTTCCAAAATTCAAAGTTTTCTATCATAATACAATCATGTTTTGTAGTCAGGAAGAGGAGAAGGAGTTAGATAGAGGGTGAGGAGAGATAGGTTAAGCCAGAGGTTGCAAATTCTATTTTTGTTTCTCTTGGAAATATTAGATAATGAAGTAACATTCTTGCAGCTGCCGGGTTTTGAGGGAGTGTTCACCCCACTTACCCTTGGTATGCCTAATGCATTTTCATTGTTTCCTAGGTCTCAGCAGCCTTCTAAAACTTTTTTGCTCCTACTTTATTAGGAAGGAGAGCTTAGAGATGTCATCCAAGTTTAGTTTACAGAGGATAAATTGCATGTCGAGAGGCTCCTATAGCTCTGACATTAATAATCGAGGGCAGCAGGCTTCACCTTTGAACTGGTTTATGTGTCTAGAAGAGGATAGCTTGAGAGTTCCGATCTCTTTACTTTCTCTTACTTTCTGCTTCTCAGCAGTAGTCTACATGTAACCTAAAGGAAATCAGCATTAATGAGGAAAATAATGTTACAGGCCATCTGGTCTCTTCTCCCATAACCTGGGCCCTATAGCTCAGAGGCTTTAGCATCAAGCTTGTGAGCCCTTGCTCCATCCTCCAGAAATCAACTTCCCTGTCATCGGTTTCACGAAAACTGCGATGCCTGAATATGATGGACACCAGCCACCTGTGACCAGTCACATTCATTAAAGTTTAAAAAAGGAAAAGCCCAGTTTTCTACCCACACAATCACATTTCACATGTTCATTTGCCACATGTGGCTAATGGCTGCCAGGATTGTCCGGCCAGATGTGAAAAGAACTTTTCTATCATCATAGAAATGTTGGAGAGCACTGCTCTAGAAGCTCTAGGGCTCTGGAGCTATAGTCACTGATCTGATGTGGGGGCTCTTTATATGTCCTTAAGAGGGAAAGATCTCCTAGGGAAAATGCTCTAGTTTTAATTCCACTCAGGGTAATCAACTCATTGTTCAGATGTAAGAAAGAATTGCTCAACATTCCATTTTGCTGATTATTAGCCAGGCAATCAACATGGTTTTATTAAACATCACCCACTCACTGCATTCTACTCAAACGAGGAATAAATATGTCTGTGTCTGTGGATAGATGAATAATTAGGGGGAGGGAGAGGGAAGAAGGAAAAGTAATAAATGTTGAGCTTGGTTGAACTGCAGGCACAAGTAAATGTCTCTAGATTTCTTTTTCCTCTGTGGAAAGCTGCAAGTAGTTTAAACAGAAGACTAGTTCATGATTACATTCTTTGCCTTTGTAAATTAATATTGGCATTTACGGTGATGTTGCAAACCAAAGCAATATTGACTTGCAAACTTAAGGAAGGTTCTATAAACTGGATTATTCCGCCTACAGGTTTTACTGTATGTTAAACACAGTGGTGGCTGTTTCCCATGCCTTCTCTCACATGAGCTTTACAACACTTCTCCAACAAAGGTTAGCTCTGCATCTTCTTGAGAGAGAACTCCAGGGAAATGCTTTGTGCATTGTGTGGCCACAGAATGTGAATAAGGGGGAAAGAAGCACCACTCTACTCCTTGTAGCACTATTCTGTATTCATGGTCTTCCCTCAATAATTTTTTATTAAATAGATGGATGTTGGGAGGATGAAAGTCAGATTTTCCTTCATCTGTAGAACATTTCTTGGGAATTCAAATGGAATGATTTGAGGGAAACCCAAAGCCTCTTAGCCAACCTCAAATGTCTTCCCACTGGCATTACATGCTATTTGGAAATTTATTTACTCGGTCTGTTTGGCTAAAGGCCCCAGTTGAAAGCAAATGCTGCTTTGGAGAAGCAATAAACTAACCTATTATGTGCTGCCCCTCTGGTGTGGTGGCTGAACCTCCCAGCCAGGGCATCACTTTGAGTGGAAACAGATCTGAGCTGCAAGATGAAAACTGTGGCCCTCAGATAGGCTCTGTTAGTATCTAGCATCATTACCCTGGTCCCCGGGGCCTCGGTTTTCCTGCTACATAAATGAAAGATTAGATCTTGGTTCTAATATTAGGGATACCAGCCAAGTATGTTTATATGGTGAGGAATAAGGTGACCCAGGGAATGGAAGGATTCTAAAGGTGACAATGTGGGGATTATAGCTCCAAAAGGACAGGGAGTCTCTATTCAAAGTGGTCATGGGCTGCCTGGTTAGGGGGTCACAGGATCATTGTAAGAGGGTGAGTAGGGTTCAATAATGACAGACTTAGGACTTGCTCATTTTGTTTCAAGCCAATCTGGTCTTTAAACATCACTGAGGCCTTTTAGTGGATGGTAAGCAGTGTCATAACATCACTTGGAGAAAAACCAGTTAATTGTTTTCAACATGATCTTGAACACGGCACCTTTGGCCAGGAAGGGCTTGTGTGTAATGTGGAAAATTGCTTCAGAACATTCCAAAACATAGCTGTCAACTTGATGGTGAAACCTAGGACAGCCAGGAATCTGTGGGTCTGGAGCGACTGGCCCAGCCCTTAGCAATCAGGATGAAGCAGTTCTCTGTGGTGAGGGTGTCCCCAGGCCCAGGTCTGGAGCCAACAGTGACTGAACATTCCAGTGGCAGGCGCCACAGTGGGAAGCCTCACATACAATAGCCCCCATGGCACTCAGAGGAGTTGCATGGGCTAGAATTAATATCCTTACAACACAAATGAGGAAAGGGACTCAGAGAAGAAAGTAGTAGAGCTGAGATTTGAATGTCAGATCTTTGGCTTTTCAGACTTTTTTTTTCAAATGTGTCATAGAACTTTCAGGATGTTCTCAGATAATAGTCTATTTTAGTTCAGTACTCTTTGCCCAGGAGCATTGTGAATGGAGTTATTGTTCTCATATTATTGCTACTTTCAGGCATTTCTGGAACAAAGAAACAATCACTACCAATGGCTCCTGTTATCATCTTCTCTAAAAGAATTTGAAGTTGTGAGTTTAGATTTTCTAGCTGTCAGGGCTCCAACTGAAGTTTTTTGTTAGCTCTTCCTTTGTTTATACTTGCTTAGAGTTTCCTGTTTTCCTGTCTACTTTGGGAAGCTCATGTTTTATTAAAACTCCTTTGTTAGTGTTTTAAAAGGTTAATGAAATTCTCAGCTCTCTAGGTTTTTGGTTAAGATGTTGCAAAGAAGAGGACAGAGTGTATCAGTTTATTTGGGCGAGACGTCTGTTGATAGAGGTGTATGTTCCAAACATGTTGTGGAAGCCATTTCTGCTCTGTAATAAGCAGCACATTCACTGGGGCTGGACACACTGGAGGGGCATCGGCAGAGTTAGTCTCCCGAGCAGCACCTGTTAAGATGAGGAATCAGCCAGTGTTGGGGCAGGAGCCATATGCTTCAGGGAGGTGTGGCTGGGCATTGATAGGATCAGTAGCACATGAAGACATTAGCAGGTGTAGAGCCCCTACCTACTCGATGATCTTTCCATAAAAAACACATCAGCTCTTTCCACCATCTTAGAATAAGGGTGGGAGCCAACAATGTGGTTGGTCCAAAGGTGTGTATTATTCAGTCTTTGAAGTTTTAACTGTTGTGGAGACCAAAGAAAGATGTTCTTAAAATGCAGCCTTTTCTTATTTTATCATTACTTGTTTTTTATTTCTTTTAAACATCCTTCTAAATTATCCCATATATTTAGGAAATTATATTGTTAAAAGAGTAATAAAATAAGTTCTTTGTGTTTCACTGTTTATTTAACAAACATAAGCCATTTTCCTTTTAAGTCTCTTCTCTTTGAAAGTCTCTTTCAAAGTCTCAATGGCTTTGAAGGACATGTTCAAGTGAAGGCAGTTGACTTATGGGGGGTGTTGAAGAAGAAACTCCAGTGGTGGAACTATGGGCATCCAGAGTACCCTCAATAGATGATTATTTAGACAGTAACTCTTCAGGACTTGGACAACTATGAGTCTCATCAACAAAGTTATACCTGCTCTTGATGGCCAAAGATTAAGCACTCAGTCCATGCTCACTAATGTCTACAACCTTGTAGAAATGGATCTCTTTCCACCAAACTGGAAATCCACAAATCTATCCAACTAATATTAAGTTCACAAATGTGGCAAATACCACCATCATTACAGCTCTGACTTGACTTGATTGAGCAAAATTATAATTTTTGTCCTGACCGAAAGAAGGTTGAAATCAGTGTAGGGCAACTTCCTCAGTGGTGAAGAGTCCTCTGGCATTTGAAAACTGGTCCATAAGTAAGAGGTCTCTCAGGTTGGGGAAGAACAATTTTTATTATCTTAAAGGAAAATACAAAAATTAAAAATTGGGTGTTTTCTTCTCCCAAAGGATACCTACCAGGATTTATTATATAGTCCAGAAATGACTCCAGGGTCCTCTTCTTCAATCTCACTCATTTTCAGTTGTACACTGTGTAATAGCTAAAAATGTGCTCACCTCATTTTACTCTGATGCCAGAGCATTTAAAGTTCTAAATTCTTAGTTCACATGATTAGGTAATCATTACTTATCACATAGTTAAGTTACTTACAAGGGATGATTTTATCTGATGTCTTTCCAACATGAAAGTTCAAGGAGAATGGTATGTGGAATGGGGCTTAAAATATATTATCAGTTATTTTAAAGTATACAATATGGTTATTAGGAGATCATAGGTTGAGAGGTGTGATCTGGGGTCAGAGTGGCCAAGTACATTTTGTACAATAGATTGCTGGATTTGTTCCTCTTATCTAACTGAAATGTTGTGTCCTTTAATGGACCTCTCTCCAATTCTGCCTCCAGAATCCCCAGACCTTAGTTACCCTGTACCAGTGGTGGCAAACCCATGGCACACATGCTGTGGCCCACTGTTCATTATCATTAAATGTTCTAAAAGATTCACCATCACTGCCCTATTCTCTCTGCTTAGAGGACTTTTGACTTTTTAAAAATTACCGATACCCAAGACCACATGGCATTTGTCTTTCTGTGCCTGGCTTATTTCACTTATTATAATGTCTTCCACTTTCATCCACACTGCTACAAATGACAGGATTTCAATTTTGTTAAAGACTGACTAGTAGTTCACTGTCTGCATGTACTGCTTTCTATTCTACTGATACACATTTTGGTTGATTCTATATGTTGGCTATTATGAATATATCTGTAATGAATATGGGAAGGTGATTAGTTCTTCATCACACTGATTCCTTCCCTTTAGCTACACACTCCAAAATGGGATTGGTAGATCAAATAGTTGCTCTAGTTTAATTTTTACAGAACCTCCTTACTATTTCATGATATTCCCTTGCCAACACTTGTTATATAAAGTTTTTAATAAAAGACATGATAATTTTGTGGTTTTAATTTGAAAGGAGATGCACATTTTAAAATATTATGAGGAACAATAATACATATGAAATCCTATCAGACAACACAAAGAATTTCTCCTACTTTGGCTAGTAAACTGGCTGAGGGTCAAAATAAAAGTAGATAGTTTTCTTTATTTCCATACCTCCGTACTTTAAAATCCATGCATTTTTCTCTTTAAAATTCTGACTTGCAAAGTGTGCAAAGGTCCACTGTGGATGAAGCCTAAGATTAAGGAAGCAACTCTTCCTACTGTCTAAGATACTGGTAGGATTACCGATCTGTCTTCTCAGATGGTCAAAAATCCCCATCTGCCTTGAAAAAGAGTCAAAGAGGAAACAGTGCGATACTGTTGTCCCCACAGTGGGCAACGCCTGGTCTGAACTAGTTTACGTAGGAAGATATGAGAAGAAAGTGAGGAAAGAAGCCACTGAGAAGTATGTGGCAGAACTTTTCCCCAAATGACAACTGCCTGGTCTATGTTGCCTTCCTGACCTTACAAAAGAGGATGTAAGGAGACTTTGTTCAGTGTAGACTTCCTTTAGACTCTACCATCTGGAAAAGTCTAGAACAAAGTGAAACATAACTGGTGTGATCCTTTGTGGGAAGAGCGTGACAATTCGAGAACATGGTCAAAGGATATGGTTGCTATTTAATGGAAACAAGAGTATTGTCTCCAGTGGGTGGGTAAGACCCTAAATCAATGTACATGGATTTTTATGTTCTCAAAACAATTCACAAAATAGCCAAAGAGGCTTGTTTAGGTGGGGATTAGTAGCTGCACCTCTCAACAACTCTTGACTGGGTGTTGTCTCTCATTTCCCCCCCGTGACTGGGTACTTAGATGCAGTAAATAGCCTCTAAACTCTACCTGTTCACACTGACAGTGATATTGGAAAGACCTGGGAAATGTAATATAGTGGAGAGGATCAAACACTTATGGAATTCATATCTAAATGAGGTAGAACCATGTTGAGATGGAAGGTGGGAGAGTTCTGAAGGGGAGTTCAGCTTATTTGCTGTAGCTTCCCTTGTCTTGATAACCCTTATTAATATTATATTGAATAGATTGTGCCCTCTGTTTTCCAAACACAGAAGAATGGAAAAGAACAGGCACATTCTTAGGTCTGGGGCCGTCTAATATAACTCATCAGTTCATTTTCTTCATCCTTTATGTCCTACCACTAACTGTATTTGCTTTTTATACTTCCTCTTTAAATTGAGAAAACAGAGACGAAACCAGACACTGTGATAATGGAATGTTATATTGTGGTCTTTGATTACACTTCCCTTCCAATGCCTCAATATTTCACATTTTTATAAATAGTCTGCTTTGTAGAAAAACTTCCTAATTTGAAAATGTTGCAAATGGCTTTTTATCATGAGTTAAGGACTGCCAGAAAAAATAGATTCAATTATGAACCATTGTTGTGGAATGGACCATTTTAAATAGTAGAAGTCAAACTTCTAGAAATTAAAAGAAAAGATTACATTTTCAAAAGACCTTGGAATAATCAGTAGTCTTTGGTTGATTGGTTTTCAAGACGTTTTTAAGCAAATGGAGGCTGTCAGATTTCCATTGGTACAAACTGCGGTGGGGGTTTACTAGGACTTCCTCATCACTTCTTTGCTCAGGCAAGATTTGGTTCCAGTGAATTTCTCAATTCCTGTCCATTAAGATGGAACACTAGAAAAACTTAGAACTAAACTTCCAAGAGTCTGGGCTCCTGGGCTCACTTTGGTAATATAGCCTTAAATAATCTTAGCCTTTGGAGCTGCCCTGAAGGTGAAGATGTGAGAAGCTGATATTTCTTGCAAGAATTCTTGGGGTTAGAGTATTGATTCTTGCTTTGAATAGAAGGTTTACCCCAGAGCAAGATGGGCAAAATTCCAAATGAGATTTTCCCAGAGATTCATGGACTCTGCCAAGGGGATTTTCACTGCTACTATTTAGTTCCTCAAGAAAGATCTTGCACATAAGTGAAAAGAAAGAACGACTTAGGAATTTGACCTTTGGAAGTATGTACTTCACTTGTGTTTAGTGGTTCTCAAGGTTTGCTAGGGAAAATTTAGGGATCACAGGTGTAAATTGATGTAGTGAGATAAAATAAAATTCTACATAATGGGTCTTTTATTTCTTAGAGTTCTATTTCACTCTTATTTTTTCTTTTAGTGTTTTTTTGAGACAGGGTCTTGCTTTGTATTTCAGGCTAGTCCTTAACTCAGCCTCAAACTCAGCAATCCTCCTGCCTCTGCCTCTTGAGTGCTTGGATACAGGTGTGAGCCACTATGCCTAGCACTGTGGTATGTGGTACTGATTGCTGGTGGGTGTGAGTCACCATGCCTGGTATTGTATGTGGTTACTGGGGATCAAACTCACCACTGAGTTAAATTTAGCTCACCACTGAGCTAAATCCCTGGCACCTATTTTACTCTTAAAACTAAACAATAAATAAAATATTCTAGTAGTTAAAATTGTACATAAACTAAGAAAATTTAGGCAAATCTGTAGATAACTGAAACATAACCTTTTTTGGAGGAAATATATAATAAAGCCTCTTTTCAATATGTGAATTTGTTTTCTAGCAGAATTAAATTAATATTTTACAAAGAATTATTTTCCCCATACTAGGAACTATGGTAGGCTGGTTAAAAATGGCTTAGCCATTCATTGTTATCCCAAAAGTTTATAACTTGCCTTAGCTATCTTAGAGTTCAATTAGAATTTAAAGCGCATATAATTTTAAATGCAACCTCCACAGATTTGGATGAATAAATACATCTATTGTCAACACTAATCATTACAAAAATGATTAGCAAAATATTTGCTTTTAAGCAGAAGGCACTGGATTTAATCCCCAGAGTTTGATACATCTGATTTGCTTGTTGAATCAAAGTTTTTTGCCAGTAAAATTCATGTCATTAAATAATCTTTTCCTTTATTTTCTTTAAAATGTTAAATTCAGTACATCTAATTTTTTAGAGCTTTGATTAAATTAGTAGCCCTTTTTATTTGGAGTAAGCTATCTGGTATTTTATTTCATATATCTTACAGCTTCAAGGCAAAAAAGACAGAAATTGTCCTCTCTTATTATTTCTTCTCAGCTACTGGATAAAAATATATAATGTTCAAAGACTTTCTCAACTCATAGAATGCTCCTTCCCCTCTTAGCAAATAGATCTCAGCTCCTATTTTCTTCTTAGCAAGTTGCTTGAGTGTGATGCCTCTGTACCATGTTTGGAAATTGGTTGCCCCTTGAGCCCCAAGAAAGCTGGAGCTGGGATTTGTATAAGCTCTTGACTTACTAGGACACATCTGATGGCTTGTCCACTGACCCTAGTGATAGGCACCGAGGCCACTCTGAGGTTCAGCAGTTGTCCCCCAGAAATTTTCTCCCAGCTTCAAAGAATTAATATTTGTACCTACTTTAGGGAAGGGATTCAGTTAAAAATATTAAAGGCCTTCATTTATTTCACTTTAAGAAGTTCAAACTCTTCCTCATAAGATACTTCTTAAAAGATATTTAAGAGAAATATTTGATAGTCAAAGTGGTAACTGAGAGGGATGCATTGGATGCTGGTTTCCCCCTATTTAATAAAGAATCACTTTTAAAAAGAGAGTTTTAGCAGTTTTCTAGAGAGGGAAAACATTTCCTTAGAACTAGGAATGTTGAGATGGGATTAAAGAGAGCCTGGAAGAGATACATGGACAGGGATTTAAAACTCTTAATCAGCAGAACAGACAAGTTCCTAAGTTGCATCTCTAACTAATCAGCTTATTAATCATTGATGTGCTAAGCCATTAATTTAATAAATAGCCACTGAGCGTCTCTGCCAAAAAAGATTCTGGCACCAGAGGTACATTTGAAGTGAATGAGGTACATTTTTTTCTCCTTAAGTAATTTATAAGGATATAAGTATATATGTGTAGTCATACATAAATATATAAACACATACATATATATATACAGTATATATAAATGTATGTGTACAGTATATATAGTAAATATATATAGTAAATTATATATATAGTAAATTTTCTACAGCAATAATTTCTCAGACTCTTGAAGGTGAAGACTACTTATTTACCAGTGTTAGGGTTTTTTTTTTTTCTTTTAAGAAAAAACATGAAGAAACTTCATACTGGCTAATGAAGTTTATGTTCACTCCTGGTTTGTCTGCCCAGTACTGTCATCAGCAAAGTGATGACTGTGCAGTACTTGGACTGTGTGGACACTGTCAGTTTTGGTTCTTGTTTTTCTAAAGTGGAAAGTAACAAATTGTTAATTTCCTTTGAGGGCCAATACATTCAAAACTACGGCCAATATATATTGAGAGTATCCTTGGTGCTGGAGATCACTATTATAGAAGCCTATAGAGCTTTCATAAACATTTCTTCACATTTCATCTGCACAAAAATCCTGTCAGAAAGTTGTGTTATTTCCACTTTCCTGTTGTAAAGCCAAGGTCTCTGTGACTGTGATTGCCATAGCCCTCTGGATTCTAGGACCAACAGTTTCAGAGTGTGTCTTGAGTGGAATGTCTTTTGCTTTTCTGCCCAGGCAAGTCCATGCTATACCTCGAAAGGGCCACATGTAAGGGCTAACTGTGACTCTAGATAAGAAATATCACCGCTATCAAACTGATGTCAGAGGCCTTATCACTTCTTAGATTGCTCAAGAGGAAGATGAAAGCAAAGTAATGGCCTGCATTCTCATGTCTGATGCTCATGAATATATTAGGTTATAAGATAAAAGAGATTTAGAATTGCAGATGGAATTGAAGTTGCCAATAAATGTGTCTTAGTTATTTTCTTGTTGCTGAGACATAGTACTTGACACCCACAGCTTCAAGGAGGAAGGATTTATTGTGATTTAGTTTTGTAGAGATATCAGTCCATAGTCATTGGCTGTAGACACCAAGGCAGGACTGTATGGCAGAGGGCATAGCAGAGGAAGGTCACTCATGGTGTGGTACTGAGAAGCAGAGAGAGATGGAAGGAGGGATGAGGGAGACAGACTCTTCTGGACCATTCCCCTAGGAATCCACCCACCCATCCTCTGCCTCACTTCACCTCCCAACGTCTCCTTTGGCTATAAGCTCATCAGTGGACTAGTTCTTTGATTAGTGTCATGCTCCCATGATCCACTGACTGCCAAAAGCCACACCTGTAATACCTATATTTAGCTTTGGGGGACACCTAGATTTACATCATAATTAAGTGTATTAGTTTCCTCACTGCTTGGATAAAGTACCACATGATGATCACAGCTGAGAGGGGAAGAGGTTACCTTGGCTTATTGGTTTCTCTCCATCTTGGTCAGCCGGCTCCAATGTATAAGCTCATGGCAGAGGGGCATGGTGGGGGAACACTGTTCCCTACATCATGACCGGAAGCAGAGAAACAGTAGAGATCAGATCAGAGAGGAAGGACCAGAGACAAGAACGTATCCTTCCAGTGATGGAAGGCCTCCAACCAGGCCTCACTTCCTAATTGCGCAGTCAGCTATAAATGAGACTCACTCCCACAATCCAGTCACCTGTGAGAACCCCTACTTCTGAGTGCTTGACCCTTTTGGGTCTAATCCATAACATCAGAGACTCTGAACATAGGGAGATGATCCTGGATTATCTCAAAAGGCCCAGTATAATTCTTGAAAAGGAGACAGAAGAAGAGGGAGATAGGAATAATAAAGAAGGTAAGAGGTAAGAGGCATGTGTCAGTGCTGTCTTGGCAAATGGAGGAAAAGGCCACAAGAAAGAGTGTGGATGACTTCTAAAAGCAACAAAAGGGCAAGAAAACAGATTTTCCTCTTAGAATCTCCAGAAATGAAGATAGTCCTGTGAGTGTCTTTTCTGTGACCCAGAGGGAGTTTCTGATCTGAAGAATTATAACACAATGTACCTCTGCTGTTTTAAACCACTAAGCATGTAATCTATTAAAGTAAAAGAAGGACACTAATATAAATGAGGTGGCTATTTGAGCCAGTCTATACATTCTTTTGTCAGAGAAGACCAGGTGACTTCAAAGCCATGTAATCGCCTTCTGGGGACAGTCACAATTTGGATCAAAATTCTGTGAAACTCCTCCCATTGAGAAATGTGGTTTGTGCCCATGCCCTTTGACCTTTCCTCATCTGCTCTTATTTTACTTCTTTTTTTTACCTATTGGCTATTTTTTTAAATTATCTTTATTGGTACATTAAATATACACATCATGATTGCACTCCATAATGGGGATTTGTACCAGTATAAGACACAACTTAATTCTCATTTTTTCCCATAGCCCCACCCACCCTACCACCCCCCCCATATATATAGAATTTGTTTCCTTACTTTTTTGTTACAATCTCAACATTGTCCCCTTTCACCTTATTTTACATTGAGCATTTTCTATTTCACAATATATAACATACAATGCTAGGACTCATTTACATCTTCATTTTACTTCTTTTTGTGGTACTGGGGATTGAACTCAGCACCTTGGGTATGTTGGGCAAATGCTCTACTGCAGAGCTACACCACTGGCCCTCTTGGTCTGTTTGTAACTGCTTTACTAATAGAGTGATTCTGTGTCAGCTGCTCTGTTCAGCCTTTAAGAAGGGGTTTCTTAACCCTTTAAGAAAGGGGTTTCACTTTGTTGAGATGCTCACTCTAGGAACACAACTGCTGTGCTGTGAGGGAGCCATGTTTACCTCATAGAAAGCCTGGTGCAGAGAGGGGCCAACAGCCAGCTTTATGCACGAGCCTTCTGAGAACTGCATCTACTGGCCCCAGTCAAGCGATCTTAGCTGGCATCTTAAGGAACAGTGGTAACCTGTCTGCTGAGCCCCATCTACACTGCATACTTGAGAGAACACAACTGTTGTTACTTTGATACATTTTGAGTTATAGATAATTATGATGAAGTACATTTGAGGTAACAGCAAAACGGCACGTCTAACTCATGCATAATTAATGGTGCTTTCTTATTTCAAATATGCACAATATAAAATCATGATTGAAGTTATTTTTAGCTATTTTGGAGTTACCTTTTCCCTAGAAAACATATGCATATACTAATATTTTTAATATATTTTCAGAAGTTTCAGGGGCACCAAAGTTTGATTATAGGTATTGATCTTAGTTTTGGGATTAAAATGTTTTCCCATTATTTGTTATGAGGTAGAATTTGGTCTGAGACAAAGCACAATGGACTTTTTGTTTTTAGACTTGTAATTTATTTCAGGCCTTTCATAGATTTGTTCTTTGAGCATAAAAAACATATAAAAGCTTTCTATGTTGCTGTTTCCTGGATAGTAAAATGTGGATTAAAAATCTGTTCTTTCTTCAAAGGAGTGTTGACCTTTCAAAAAGGAAAAGGAAGTGAACAAGCTTAGAAAATCAGAACTTGTGTCTAAGAGGTTTATTTGGATAAAGATTTGTTGAATTGATTATTGAGTGTTGTCTGTTTAAGATTGGGAAGGTAGCCCGGTCCTTTAAGGGGAAGATTTTGCCCATAAAATAATCTTGGACCTTGGGCTTCATGGAAAGAATATCGAGGAATGTATAAAAGTTCAGTATAGATGCTCTATATTACCTTTTCACTCTGTTCTCCATAGTTTTATAGGCCGTAGGAAGGAGCTAAGGAAAACAGTAGCCTGCGAAAATGGGTATCAGTTTGTACCAAAGCAGAACTGCCAGTGAGCACAAGGAATTGGAAACAATATACACAAACATCTCACAGAATAGAAAAGCACATAGACACAGATTCAGGACTGGCGTCACTGGGCTAGAAAGTCTATTTACATTATTTCTTATGAGGTCAACAAAACATTTTGAATAGCAAGGACTTGGCTGCCTGCAATGTGTCTGAAAATATGAAGTAAAACACAAGCATGAACTGCAGACCTGACTTATGAGTAGGGTGTTCCAAGTTTCCTTCTTTGCTTTCAGCTGTAATGGATCACCTTTTTACTGTATTTGTAGATTTCTATCATCTTAGATTAAAAGATCTCACTGTTGATCAGTGCAGAAATGAAAACACAGGTGCTGGGAGCAGTGTTCTGTGTCAAAACCTTCAACAAGGAAAACTCACAGTGGTTGTATTTCCTTTTCATTGTGTAACTATAAGGATAGGGAGGAGCAGGAAAGTAAAAGCAGAAAGAACATCCACATAAACTGAAGACATGGTGGCAGTCATCAGTGAATTGCAAAATTTCAAACATTTGCCTACAACAAACTACGTCATAAAACTTCAGATCAAAGATATCTGTGATATGTTTAGTTTTCACATCGATAAGTTAGTAGAGTCAACTGCAGCTGAACTAAATGGCCTGTAGAGATATAGCTCATTACCTTTCTCTTTCATCTTTTCATCTCTAAAAGGATCTTCAGAATCTGAGTTTAATCATTATTCAGGTTGGGTACATTTGCATGTAAATAATACTTGTGATGGATCCAGTCAAAATTGATGGGTGAGATTGCCTACCACGTGTGCTACATTGACTCTGCATATCAGCAAGCTGGCAAGAGTTGCCTTCAGGATGGAGGCAGGTGACCTTGAGCAGCCTGCACCAGTTCTCAGAAAGAATTTCTTCTTTGTAGGGGTATTTATTTGGGGTCAATGTGAAGGACGTTCACTGTCAGGCATATGAAAGTGACCTTGAGTTGGAGAATTTAAATGTGCTTGCAAAGTATCCACGAGTGTACACATCCAGAAGTTATCCTCAGAGGCTCCCTGATAGTTTCTTAAGCATCAGATTCTCTTGAAGGATGTCAGTACCCATAGTCAGACACATAGTATATGTAGAGGGAACACATCCTACTTGGCATTTTTCTTTTCTTTTCTTTCTTTCTTTTTTTTTTTTTTTGAAAAGCATGTGTCCAAAAAGAGTTATTATTTTATTCAGATGCTTCCCTTTTAGTCTAAGCTTTGTTTACTGTTGTTATGGTTTATATCTTGATGTTCCCCAAGAGATTTATGCCCCCATAGGTGGGCCTTTGGAAGGTGGTTGGATTATGGGGGCTCCCAGTTGGCCTGCTATGGGGCGGTGAGGTCTGGAGAGAAGAGGCAGACCACTGGGGCACTGGCAGCGTGGCCTGGGAGGGCTCGTTTCCCTCCAGAGTTTCTCTCTCAGTGCTTTGTTGCCTGTCAGTATGCTGCGAGGAGCTCTCCACTGCCATGGTTTTCTCTCTGCCTTGCTGCCCTGCCTTGGAGCCAGCAGCCTCTACTACTATGAACCAAAATAACTCCCTCTTTTCTTAAGCTGTGGGTGTCAGGTATTTTATCACAGCAATGAGGCAAGTGATTATGGCAGCTATACTGCAGAACTATAGTAATTATTTCACAAGACCTATACAACTCTTGAACTGGGAATTTAGAAGGATAAAACCAAGCACAGTCCTTACTTGTCAGGATGCAAATACTGCTGGCCTGGTCTAGCCAGGTGGAAAATGACCACTGTATAGTTCAATAAGGGAGGCATACAGAAAGGGGAGCAAAGTACAGCTTTTAGAACTGCCCAGCTTGGGTGCCAGGAATTGAAGGAAGGCCTGAGAGAGGGACAGAGCCAATAGCCATGTCTGGTCAGAAAGTGGGGACCATGCCAGGGAGATGGGAATTGGATTGGGAGGTCGTGAATGTTCTGAGAATAAGAAATAATAAGTACAAAACACAAAGGGGCAAATCCTTACATCTTGGAAACTCCTGGTAAAGGGTTCAAGCTAGACCAGGAAGCCTGGGAAATGACACTGGAGATGACAGGAGTGAGTTTACAACACATCCTGTGGGGTCTGAGAGGCACTGCCCGGGAAAGCCTTAGAATGACTTTGTGGATCATGCTGCCAGAATCCTATTTATATTCTTTCACAGTCCCTGCTCTTGGAAAAGGTACAAGTTACAATCTCAACTAGTACACATTGCAAGATTACCAAGAGGCAGTCTTGAAATGTTCTGGTCCCCCAATGAGCAGCCTTCCAACAACAGATAAATATCTTCCACTATTGGATAAATATCTGATTGTTCCCTCGTGGCGTGAGACTCATCTGTGGCATGCTCTCCACAGTTTCCTGAGGTTCATAGTGTGAATGGGCGCCACTGCTAACTTGGTCATTTAACCCCCAGTATCGACACCCTTTGCCTTCCTGTCATTATTCCATAGTTCTCTCCATTTACTTCCTGGGATAACTTCTCAAAAACAGACAAACTATTTGCACTTAAGTTCTTAGCTCAAAAACACTTCCGGTGAAACCCAACCTAAAACAGTTTTTGACATGAGCAGAAATGAGGCAATGATGGTGGACTTTAGATGGTCGTCAAGAAAATGAAAGTAATAAGGGAAGACTCAAGGGAAATTTAGAAAGTTTAGAAGTTTTCATAGAAACTGTGACCTACCTGGATCTATAATGAGAGGGACAGAAGGAGGTTTGGTTGATTCAAGATTTGAGTTGTTGTCTGGGCGAGTGTATTAAGCAGCATAAAAAATACAGGAAGGGGAATATTGATTTGTTTTGGGGGGGGTTGTGTGTGAAATACAATTCAGTTATACTGAGGATGCAGTAGTACAATGGGCAATGTGGAGCTCAGAGGAGGGAACTAACTTGGAGACTTCCAGAACTAGTCTGGAGACCCTGTGTGGAAACCAGACATTGACCCCTAACTGGTCCTAGAGACTGTGGGCGTGGAGATGGTCTCACAAGCACGGTGTGGGGGGAGTAAGTAGGAGAGCCAAGCAAGGCCAGAATTCTGGAAGTACATCGGAATTAACAATCAAGTTAACAATCAAGTTTGTGAGCAGGGAGCTGCTTTCCTCTGAAAGACCAAAACAGGGCCAAAGAGTTGATACTATAGGAGCCAAAAGATACAAAACAGCAGGAAGAGGAAGGACAAAACAGGTGAAAAGCTTTGGGGAGGTTTGGCAAGATGAGACTTAACCTTATCATTGGCCTTGGAAGTTGGGGGCAGTCACTGGAGACTTTAGGAATTTCATCTCAATTCGGTTCAGTTAGGGCAGTAGGGAGTTCATCTTTCTTAAGAACATTGGTGTTTTTACTTGGAAAGTAAGCTAACCAAGAGTTATCGGGAAAAAGGACTGCTGTAATAGACAGATCAGAATAATTTCTAATTATAGATAAGCATGATTTAGTGCGTGTACTGAAAAATGCTGCTCTCTATTTGGATAATTTGTATGAAATTGGATACTTATGAAGCTTCAAGTTTGCTCTACTAATTGGGTCCAGATTTCTCTTCTAAGCCAATTGTTATTTTGTTCCAAATTGGTTCCTGTTTCTGTTGTAATTATCGCAGATTTCAATTTTATGTTGCCTAAAGAATACGATTTAATCCATTTGCTGATGTTCTTTTGAATTTTGTGTAACAGTCCTACTTTCTGTATCCTACTTAGTTATTTCTGGTTAGGAATTTGGTCTCTAGAATTAGATTGCTTGGCTAGTGCAGTGCCTTGGGTGGTACTTCTTGGTGCCTCCGATTCTTCATTGGCAGAACAGGCATGACACCACAACCATAGATGGCTGTTCTAATACCAAGTGAGTTAATTCAAATAATGTGTTTTAAAACATGCCTTAGTTCTCAGTACATTTTAGTATTAGTATTTCTCTATTTGTCTTTTGTTACTATTACTGAATTTTGGAGACCACTTACTTGGTAAAAAGAATAATGATTGAATTAGAAAGTAGAAGTTGAGAGATCTGTTGACAGCTTTTGGTCTGCTCTGTGAATGTGGTTAAATTCTTTTACGTTGAGTTCACTTTCTTCATCTGTGAAACACAGAGTGAATAGAAAATCTTTGAGGCCAAACTTGGTTTTGATATTCTAGAAGCTGGCTTTTTACTGGGAATTGCTTTTTGTTAACATAGGAATGTTAGATATAGTAGTTTTTTCTCCTAAAGAAAGATAAATGGACAAAAAAAGGGAAATCAGAAAACATTTCCACTAGGCAAATATTTTCTGGAGAGTACAACAAATACCTTGATTTATTTTCATATATTTCCTGTCTTGGGTTCAGTTGTATAAATCAATTGCTTATGTTATGTTCTGATGGTTTATCTTTTCTGAATATACTTTTGAATGGAACAAATCGAGTTATTTTTTATTTCTTTTTTTTGCCCTGATTTTCATACTTCTTTAAATATTATTCATATATCATTTTCATTTGCTGCTGTGATATGTACTAAGCCGCCCCACTTACATTATTCTTTTACATTTTAAGTACAATGCCTAAAATAAAAGAACAATTATGGTGTTTTCCTATATATTTGCCCATGCTTTGAAATCTGAAAATTGACCCTTGTTCTTACTCTGCATTTTTCTGATGCTTTTTGCTTTGATGAGTTATTTTTCATGCTCACACATGGGGGAGCTTTTGAGACACTGGTTTGAATGTTTTGACTTTTTCAAGACTTGATCCTAAATGATGAACTAGAACTCTCTATTGTTGGGAGTTTAATGGGGCAGGGATGCTACAGACAGACTTACGTGTCTCTGGTGCACTCTGTATGGCACATGAGAGCCAATTTACAATTGTCTTCTGAACGTGGCCATGTATGAGTGGTAAAAGGAGTCTACATAGGGTAACGCTAAGAAATAGAAAAGGAGAATTTAAAATAGATTTAGTATATTTTGATACCTAGGTTCTCAGGGATCATTAACTTGGCCTTTTCAGATGAAGTGAGAAGATGTCAGCCTGACTTTGACAACATTATTATTTAAAGAAACCTCTGAAATTGTCTCCAAATTAATCTTCCATAGAAAAAGAAACATCTAAAAGCATACTGGAATATAAAACAAATCACACTGGGAGGAAGCAGAAGCAACAGTGAATGTCTCTCGCTGAGTCTGATGCTCTTGTTATTTGTCTGTTTGCCTTTTAAAGTAACATGGAAATGCAGAACTGTTGTGTTAAGAGAAATGAGGTATCGCAGGACCTTGACTGGCTTTGTCATGCTCCTTCTTTTGACTTCCATGTTTTGTGTGTGTGTTTAAAGCCATAAATAAGCACATAAGAAAGGAGCCCTGGTGGCAGTAACACAGTGAATGACTGGGGCTTCTCTCCACCCCAATTTACTTAGAATTATCATTGTCACAGTCACTTCTGAATAGGTTGCTCATAAAACCAGATTGTAAATATCTTGGGAAATGAAGGTTCTATAAGAATATCAATGTTACTGACTTTTAGCTGTATATGTATATTGACTAAAAAGTTGAGCAAGTGTTTTCTCTGTAAAGTCCACGGTCTATACTGGCTTTATATAAATCATATAAAAGCCAGCAGATCATTCTTCCTGATGAATTATAAATAGCTAAAATTTCTTTCCTCCTCACTGTTTTCTTTCTCCGGAGCATGTACATTTCATTTTTCGACTTTATATCTGAAGCTTTGTCCTTCTTTTCTCTCATGTTCCTTCAGCGTTCTCCTTCTCCCTTGAGGCTTTGTTGTTATCGTTGCCGCTGCTCTGTCCAGCCACGAACTATCTTCCAGTGCTGGGCTTCTACCATAGAACTGAGCAGCACATTGCCTATTTCTCATTGAACACACCTCCCTGGGTGTGGAAGTCAAATTTAATCAGTGAACCGTCAATCTTCCTTTTGGTCCTACACTTAACCACCTCATCTTCCTCATTTAGCACTCCTCTCAGTACACATTCCACCTGACTGTCATTTCTGTTCATTGAACCAACATTTTTTGAACTTTTTTATAGGCTTGAATTTTGAGGCTATTTTTAATATTTGTTTGTCTCGTGCTTCAATACAAATTCCTGGGGTTCCCAAGGCTGCCTGTGAGCTTCATTCCCCCTCAGAAAGACTCCCAGGGATCAGAAGAGCATTTGTATTTACAGCTGTACTTCCTTATAATGAAAAAGTACAGATCAGAATCAGAAATGGAAAGACAGTTGAGAAAAAATCTAGAGGTACTGATGCTCAAGTTTCCAAAAGTTCTTTCCCACTGGAGTTGCACAGCTGCATGTAATTCTCCAGGTCACAAAGTATAGCAATAAAGCAGCCTGCTACTAACCAGGGAAGCTCACCTGAGCCCTGGTGTACACGGTTTTCAGTGGAGGTAGTCACATAAATATGTAGTACGTTCAGGGCTTACTCTAGCTGTTCAGACTCCAGCTCTTAGGACAAACAGGGCTCTACCATGGATCACATTAGCATAAACCACTTGATCACACTGGTACCAGATGGCCCAAGGCCTCAGGTATACAACAATCCTCTCAGGCAGAATATTTCTAAAGCTCAGAACTTATGTCCAGAGACTGGTCAGAATTTAGTCCTGAAGGGAGATCTCTCTTGAGAATGCCCAGCATTTGAACAATGCAAACTCACTCAGTTAATTCTGCTGGGTACATATGCATATGCGCGTGTGCACATACACACATACACAACTACCAGGCTTTATTGGTTGCTGAGGAAAATAGACAGAACATGCACTGTGGGGTTAAAGAGTTGTCTGTTTAAGTTCTTGCTCTGAGGACTAAACAAGATAAGGTTAACTGAATGTAGAGATACATAAATACCCAAGGAGTCTTATTATGATTATTATTATGATTATTATCATTGCCCTTTACTATGCAATATGAGTTCATCCCTCTAGCTCAATACCTTATTGCTTCTTCTGTCATTGTTGACTGGCTTCCATGTGATGCTGCACCAGCAACCTTTAAAGCAGAATAGCTTGCAAAAGCAAGGGAGTTTTTCTCAATCTTGCTGCCGGTCTGTTAGGAGTTGGCAATATCTCTGATTCATTGTGTCATCATTCTGGGACCCAACCTGAAGGAAAAACCCCAGTTGATCTATTACAGCAAAGAAAAAGGAATGCATGATGGAACTGTATATAATGGCTTGTAAAACATTGTAAGTGGCACATATTCTGTCTATTCCCATTTTGTTGTCTAAAGTCAGTCACAAAGTCAGGCCTGAGTGAACATATTGAGGGTGTATAATGTTTCCAGCTCCTCTTGGAGACTCTGTTCCATTCATCACCATCAAGTCTATATTCTTGAAGGTCATCACTGGAAAACTAGTTTCTTCCTTTCCAAGTGCTTTCTTGTGGTCTTCTGTTGATTAGTCATGTAAGGGCCCTTTCCAACTCAAGCAGAAATTGCTTTTCTATGTGTGCCCACTAGAACTGGGTACACTTTATATTTTCTGTCTTATATACTCATGCTCATATTAGTTCCCTGAAACCCTTTCCTGAAGAAATGTAGTCAAATTCATTTGCCTTTAAATTTCCTGTAACCCAAGAGCCTTATCCATAGTCAGTTCTGAGATGTGATGACTGAATGGAAAATAAATATCGTTCTACAAAGAAATCCAAGTACTGTTCAATGACAATGAGAGAGCAGTCCAACAGGAGGCTGGAATCCAATCCATTATTTGTTCACAAGGCAAATTCTGAGGTAGGATGTAGAGAAATAAAGAAAACTTAGAGAAAAGTCTTGAGTAGTTATAGCAGTGGCCCTTTTGCTAGGTCTTATATATTTTAGGTAGGCATCCTGTGTAGGACTTGTGGGACTCAGAGGACTACATTGTGCAAAAATAATCACACAGAGTGGGAGAGAAATGTTTCATCCTGTTTTCTTGAGATCTTCAGATACTAGGTACCTAAGTCTTCTCCCTACACAGCATGCTTTGTGTGTCTCTGACTCATGATATTTTTTGAGGTTAGATCCTAAGAATTGCTCTAAGCTTTGTGAATGTGAGTCTGAACTTTGTTCCGTTTGCTCATTGACTTATCCTGAGGACAGTACCTCTCTTCCTGGAGAAAGTAATACCTGAGACCAAAAATATCAAACAGGAAATAAGGATGAGGAAAAAAGGAACTAGATCAGCCATGTGTGATGAAAAGGTGGAGAACTTCATTCCATGAAAATACTCCTGGAAATAAGATTCACTCCTTAGTAATGCAGTAGATAGCCAAAATGACTGCATGTGAGTAAATGACTTTGAGGGGTTTTATCCCCTTGGTTAAAGTTTTAAAACTCCTCTACAAGCGGTGTGTTCCAAAATTCAGTACCAAAGCAAACATTGCCTCACGGTGGGCACAATAGTCATGAGCAGAAAGGCACTGGGCAGTGATTTCATTGCCCAAGGCAAGGTAGCTGTGAACAGGAACCTTTATTGCTGCCTGGGAAGTGTATCACTGTGGAGAGTAAATTCTGTGAAGTTTAACACAACACGTTAAAGCAAATCAGACCACTGCACATGGTGTCTGGAACATGCTGGGTTTTTAAAAAAACTGTTTGATTTATGCTGCTGTCTTCTGTCAAGGAAGTTGTGTTCATAGACAGCCAAAGGACTAACCAAGCAAAGCAAAACCAGTGTAACTGGTGTCCAGGCTTTAGCACTGGTGCTAGTAGGACGCTGGGCAACAAAACCAGGGTGACTACAGGATACTGAATCAAAGTTCATGTAGGTAAACATTTGAGTTCTTATGCCAACGAAGAATTCTGGTATTAAAAGCCCAAAGTGGGACTAATTGGTCTGTGGTTGGAAAGGAAGACCTAATGTCAACTTACAGAAAAAAATGAAATTTCATCAGCCCTATACATTGGTGAGAAAACACAGAAGCAATTATGTTTTCATAAAATAACTTGCTTGTTTAATGAAATACTAATGTGTTTATGGAATTTTGTGATCACTATAATTACCATGACACAGCTATTCATGTACAAGTTCCAAGATTGTTCTGAAATTTCTTAATGCCCATTTAGCAATCCTAACTCGCCCAGTGGATACAATAGTATAGTTCTATCATGAGCCATGAAAGACCTGGTCACTGTATCCATGTTTGAACAGACATTCTAGGACCATTGAATAGAATTAGGCATAATATTATCTCCATTGCAAATATAGAAAAGACCTGTATTTCTTTGAGCAGATTTTTTTTTTTTTTTTTTTTTTTTTAGGTTTTTTTGAGACAGGGTCTCGCTTTGTGGTTCAGGCTGGCCCTGAGCTCAGCCTCAAATTCACATCACAATCTTCCTGCCTCTGCCTCCCGAGTGCTGGGATTACAGGCGTGAGCCACCATGCCCGGCACTGTGGTATGTGGTACTGGTTGCTGCTGGGTGTGGGTCTCCACACCCAGTATTGTTATGTGGTTACCGGGGAATCGAACCCGGGCCCTTGCGCTTGCAAGACAGGCGCCGGAACCACTGAGCTAACTCCCCGGCCCGAGCAGATTGTTATTTTTACAAATAGTTTTTTAAAATGTTTTTGTATATTTTACTTTGCACTTGCATCTTTTCTCCCTTTCAGATGAAGAATAGTTGCTTAACAATAATTTGGAGAGACTTCCTTTTACTCAAAGTGATTTAATATCCATAAGTAGGCATGTCAGATGACTCCAGGATGATCCTTTTGTGACTCTGAGGCCTTAGTCTCAGTAGAACTTGGCAAATAAGTGCTGAATTTTCCAAGTGGTTTCTTGTGACATTTTTGACCAAAATCTCATTTTTTGTTGAGAGTATTCTCATGTCTTGTGGGAAATGAACAATACTAGGTGAGACTTTGAAGTTGTCATTGTTTTTAATGTCCAAATAGTCTAAACACTATTTTAATTTAAACAATTCTTCAATTCACTGATGTCATTTATGTCAGTGATAATAAATAGAAAGTTTTTCTTGAAGGGACCAGTTGCATAAGTTTATTCTTTTAATTCATTCTGGATTACGTGAGCCTCTACTATGTGCTGGTAACTATACCAGGTGCTGGGAGTTTGCTGGTGGATCCATGTTAGATAACAGTATTTTTCCTCAAAATACCTACAGTCAGATGGGAGAAAGAGAAATGACCAGGCATAGATAGTATATTGTAGTGAATGCAATGGTAAGAAATCATACCAAACATGAAGGAGGAACATTTATCAATAATTGGTCACATGTGTGTTCCAGAAAAAGTGTCAAAAGCTGAATTTATACTTAACAAAACACACACTGTTGTTGTCACAGAACACACTATTGGGGAAAATCAGTATGTATTCATTGAATAATGTTGCAGAACAGTGAACATCTGACATTGCTATAAAAAAAAGCAAGAGAGGTACAATGAGAAGGGCCATGAGAGGATCTGATTTTGTGTGTGCATCAGAGCTGAGACTTACAAGTAGAAACCAGTCAACTAAAGAGGCGGAGGCGAAGAATTCCATGTGTGAAGAACCTCATATGCCTAAGGTCAGTAAGAACATAAAATTCACAGAGCAGACAGTCTGGACAGGTTATACGATTGGGTTTAGTGGGAGGGGGGTGGAAGCAGAAGTAAGGATGAGTGGTAAGGATGAAAGATGTCCAGGGTCAGATCAATAGGAGTTTTCTCAGCTACAGGAAGTGGGCAGGAGAGCTGTTAACAGGTTTTAATCATGGAAAAGACATGATGAGAGTTATAACTTTATAAACTCATTGTGCTAGCAGAAGTAGATTGAGTTGTGGGTCCCTATTGGAAGTATGGAGACTAGTTACAAAGCTGTTATAGCTTGTGCTTAACTGTTCCCCCAAAGTCTCATACAGTCATAGATGATGTTTTTGAGAGGTGGCTGAATCTAGAGTATGTGATGCTGGGATTGCATAGGTGAGGTTGAGATTGATTCACAATGTGATGCTAGGATTAGTGCCTTACTCTGAGCATAAGTTCTCAGGAGTAGTAGTTGGATTTTATAGAAGGGACCAAGAGAGGCAGCTTGTTATGTGCTACTTTGCTACTTGTTGCCTTCTGCCTGCTATGAATGGTTTCTCCTTTGCCATGTTATCCTGTTTTGGAGCTGGCCAGCTATAAACTGAAACCTTTACAAACTATAAGCTATAATAAACTTTTTTGATTTTAACTTTGGATGTTGAATATTTTTTCTGTGACCAGAAAAGTAAGAAGCTGTTGTAGAAAATGAGGCCAAGACATTCTGCCTCCTTTTGGTAGTGTTAGTGTAGTGGGATCATGCACCTGGGCTTGAACTCTAACTTTGTCCTTCAATATCTGGACAATGGTGAGCCATCACTTTTCTGGTCTTGTATCTTGCTTTGCTCTACTAGGAATTATGTGGATAATAATTTCATCTCACAGATTTGCTGTGGGTTAATCACCATTTAGTGATCAGAGTAGTGTATGGCATTGGGTGGTATTTTACATAGGCTATGGCCACCAAAAAAGCTTGTAGTCCAGGGCCTGGTATACATAGGAAGCTGCTCTCATTTACAATCTCCTATGCCTTGGAAAGCACTCAGCTGTCTAGAGGGAAATTTTTTAATCTTTATTGGTACATTACATACACGCATCATGGTTGCACTCCATAATGGAGATTTGTATCAGTATAAGACACAACTTAATTCTCATTTTTTCCCATAGCCCTACCCATTCTACCACCCCCCATATATATAAAATTTGTTTCCTTACTTTTTTGTTACAATCTCATCATTTTTTCCCCTTCTTCCTATTTTACATTGAGCATTTTCTATTTCACAATATATACTATACAATTCTAGGACTCATTTACATCTTTATTTTCTCATACCAGAGAAAAGATGTGATATGTACTTATCTGTGCCCTATTTATTTCACTGAAGGGATGCTTTTTAAATTCATCTATCCAAAAGAACCAGCTTTTTGTAATTCCCACAAAGACCCTTTAGGTGGCTCCCAGAAGTCCTACTTGGTACATGTCAATTGCTCAGTAAATGTTACCTGTTATTAATGTTTTATGGTTTTGTCCAAAATGCTGTTTTTCTGTGCTCATTCTCTAATCTGTAAGACAAAGTATTGATAGTTACCACATAATTAAATTGATTGTAAAAATTAAATCAATATATATAGAAAATGCTCAATGTAAAATAGGGTGAAGGGGGAAAAATGATGAGATTGTAACAAAAAAGTAAGGAAACAAATTTTATGTATATGGAGGGTGGTAGGGTGGGTAGCACTATGGGAAAAAATGAGAATTAAGTTGTATCTCATACTGGTACAAATCCCCATTATGAAGTGCAATCATGATGCATGTATGTAATGTACCAATAAAGATTGAAAAATTAAAAAAAATTAAATCAATATATGCAATGTACTTAAATAATACCTGATACAAATAGGTATGCCAAAAAGAAAATCTGAGAGTAGAGAGCATTTATTCATTCAGCAGTACTTGTGAGATAGCAAGGAGCTTGACCCAGAGCTAAAGAGTGGAAAAAAGCAATCTATAATCCCTGTCCTCATAGAGTAAGCAAAGATCTGCCTCAATAATTAATTAAAACTGTGATGTATTATAAAACGAAATCTTGGGAATGAAGAATGGAGACAATTAAAGAAAAGTTTAGAAGAATAAAAGGACTTTACCTGGGTGAGGTACAGGGGCTGGTTTCAGGGAAGGCTGTGGACTCATGAGGAATTTATAAGGATGTTGGTTGGCCATGCTGTTGATTCTCAGAGCTAGATCCATAAGAATTCATTAGATTTCTTTCCTGTATAATTTAATAAGTGAACTTAGATACAAATTAAAGTGTCCACCAAATATTTAGAATTTACTTTTTTCACTAAAAAAGTTCTGTAAAGATACGTATATGCATAATTGAATTTAAGGATATTATTTAACTTGAAAAATTTGTGACTTAAAATTTTGAAGACACAAATGAGCTGTCCTTACAGACACTTAAAACTGGATTTCGTATGTATCTCTATATACAATGATGAATGAAAGCAATGATGCCCTGATTGTCTCTGGGGAGGAGCTACCACAATATCATCCTGGGTAACTTTGCAGAAAAGCCAACATGAGTGGTTCACTTGCCTTTTCCTGTTCATTTTAAAACTGTGGAAATGAGTCAGATGACCATTTCTGAAAGCTCTGTGGAGGAGAGGACATGACAGAATGTCCTTGGTGTCTTTAGTCATTTAGGATTACTTGCAGGCCAGATTATCACTCAGAGCTTTGGAGAAGGTTTAGAGGATGGAAGGCAACACAAGTATTTCTTTGATATATTCCTTCACATTTCCCCTTTGTGGTTACCACGTGACATCGCACCTGAGCTATAGTGAACGCCATTACTTTTTCTCTCCTTTATTCCCTCCTCTCTTCCTAACAAGTCAAAATGATGATGGTATGGGGGGGGGTGGAAGTAGAAAGTGTCATGTGGAATTAGACATTCAAGAGAAAATTGTGTTGCCAAAATATGTTCTGGTGCTCTCTTTAAGTAGTTTGTATTTTAGGGTCTATTGTTGGTTTTCAATGAAGAAAAATGTACAGCAGCATCAATAGGTTAATAATTAATCTTGGCTCATATGTAGTTTTCAAGGAGAGGAAGATTTAATACAGCTGAGGTCTGTGTAGTCAGAATCATGACTCCCTCTAACCTCAGATGTCTATGTCCTAATCACTAGACCCAGTGAATATATTATTGAACCCAGCAAGAGAGATTTAAAATATAATAGAATTAAAGATGCTAAGCAGCTGACTATGAGATGGAGGAGATTATCCTAGATAATCTGGATCAGCCCAAAGTAATCATAAAGGCTCTTAAACATCCAAGAGGGAGGCAGTTAAGTGTTAGTGATGCAGCGTGAGAAAGACTGAGTCAGGCATGGCTGCCTTAGAGGATGAAGAATTCAGGCTATGAGCTAATGAATGAGGTAAACTCTGGAAGCTGAGACAGGCACAAAACATTTTCTAGATCTCAGCCAACACCTAGTTAAGGCCAACAAGACCATTCTAGGCCTTGACATACCTGACTACCACATACACTTTTTAAAAATTGCTTTAAGTTACTAAGTTTGTGGTGATTTATTAAAAGGGTTGAAGTAAACGAAATAGGGGCTTTTGCAGAGGCTTGACAGTTAAAAGCTATAACAGTCTAGTTAACAGGCAGTCTATATTTGTAAAAGTCATGCTATTCCATTATTACAAATGTTCTACAAATTTTAGGCAATGAATCATTTGGTTCATTAAGAATCCAGAGGAAGTGTAACAAAATGTAAGAAAAGACACTCCAGGTCTATGGAGATGGCGTCAATGAGGAAGGAGAATGTGAGAAATAGAGGAGAGGTCATAGAATGGAAGGGACCCAGCCTGGCTTGGAAGAACAGTGGCTACTGAGCGCCTCAGCTCCTGGTAATGTCCTGAGATGTCAGCACTGTTGCTAGACCTTCCAGTTTTTCCAAAAGAAGTCTCAATTTTAATGTAAATTGTTATAATATTATAATTATTATACTATTGTAAGTTAAATAAACTTTAGACAATCTATGGAAAAACTAAGGACTAATGAACCAAACAAAGCCCATGTTGTCTAAACTCAGGTGCAGTTGGATGGATTTGCCTCATACACCGTATTTTGAGATGGTGAGCCCGGGCCTGCCATTGGCCAGAATGACATGCCATTTTCACACTTCTGGAGTGATACCTCATGGTCTTTCTTGCTTAGAGTGTAAGAAACCAACATAGGGAAGTTCATTCCTGAGCTACTCCATGGCAAACATCAGGTTTCATTTCTTAGCATCTCTGATTGAAAAAGCCTACCCTCCCCTTCACCTTGCTGCCTCTAACAAAAAGGAAGGTGAATGATGGTATAGAGATGAAAGGAGAAAGTTAAAGAAAACCATATTTACAAAACACACAAGATGCATTGGGTATTAAACCAGGGATTTTAAGTAAATTATAATTTAAATCTCACAATAGTACTGAGGCTAGAAATAGCTTATTTTTATGTAAGAAACAGTCTAGGAGGAGCTTATTTCTGTTGTACAGACATGAAGTGGCAGAGCAAACTTCACATTTTCTTAGTGGTTAAGAGTTTTAGAAAGAAGAAATAGTGTTTACTCTGAAGCCAGAGAGGCCTAGCAGGTTCTCACCCCATGGGAACTTACCTCTCCCGGCTGTCTGGCATGCTCCCTGTTAGGGTTAGAGGGAAAAGTGGGACAGATAGGGTAATTCAGAGTGAAGAGACTCGTCATTAGGTAATAGGTATAGAAGGTGGAAAAGTGATGTAGAAATTCTGGTGGATGGTGATACAGGCCAACTGAGAGGGCACCTTGAGTGGAATGAGGGCACACAACATTCCTTACTGGTGGTCTCCAGGGAGGAGCTCAGTGACCATGATTGACCACTGACTTGCGTAAAATTGAGACCTGGCTCCCCTTTATGAATCACTAGGAAATGTAGATTAAATCCAGAATGATACAATCAGATTTCCATCACAACTAACAGGGGAAAAATTGACCACACCAAGTGCTGAGAAGGCTTACACTGCTCGTGGGAGTGTAAGTTGGTAGATTTACTTTGGAAAACTGTTTTCAGGAGCTATGAACATTGAAAGTACATGGTAACTTATTCTCTAGCAGTTCCATTCCAAGGAAGATGTTAACTGGACACATATACATTTGTGAACTAAAAGACATGTGGAAATGCTTGCAGTAGCAATATTTGAAACAGTCAAAACTGAAAACAGTTCACTGCTTTGTGATGTATTCACAAAATGCAAAACTGTAGTGATAAAGAGGGATTGGCCCGTTGCGCACAATGGTGAATTTCAAAAACAGAGCTGCGTGAGGAAGCCACACACAAAGTATTGAGTCACCACCCTACAAAAAGGCCCCTACACAGTGTCAGATCCAAAAGGGCCTCCTTTCTCCCGCTGCCACCCACTCTGGGTGACCCTAAAGTCTGGAACCTCACCTGGCCATCTTTATTACTGTCCCATTAAGATCTCTCTCAAAGATCCCACCCTCTTCTCTAACATCTCACAGTGCTCTACAGCTTTCATCTTCCTATAGGGACTGAAGCCTATCATCCAGGAACCACACAGAAAAGGGCTTTTAATGCCCACTCACTTGTCTTATAGTATACTCGTTCTCCCAGTCATCAAACCTAACCAGCTACGCGTAGCTCAGGACCTCTGGGCAATTAATGCTGATGTACTCCCCTCTATGAGGATTCTGAAGGAATCCATTGAATCCCAGCCAGCCCATCTTCTCTAAAACTGGCGTTTCTCTCTGTTCCCACCTTTTCTCTGCACGGCCCAGTCCTACTCTTCATTCTCTATGTCACAGAAAAGCAGGGAATAGCTCTCGGCTATTTCCTCAGACAGGAAAAAGGCTGTGCTTTTTACCATGGTGTAGTGTATCTCCCCAAAGAGCTTGATGTCCTCCCCATCAGAGGGTGGCCAGCATGCCCATGGGCACTGGCTGCATCAGCCCTCCTGGCTCAGGAAAGTACCAAGCTCTTTTGACTAATTCACAGTTATAAGTCTCCACACCATTGACAAGATCCCCAACACACACACACACAAAACTTTAGCCAGTCTTGCTTCTTCACGTGTCAAGCTGTTCCACACGACCATTGTTGAAAATGCTTGTTTCACTTTACTGCTTCCCTCTCAACCCCATGGTACTTCTCCCAACTCCCAACCAGACCTTGCCCCTCTCCTGCGCTGAAGCCTTAGGTCATCTTCCTTCTTCCTCCACATTTCTCCTACCCCCTTTCCCAACCCAGATCACACCTGGCTCATTGAGGGCAGTGCACTCACTACTCCCTGGGCCCAAAGTGGAGTGGGTATGTCATTATTTCCCACAATATGGTCCTTGAAGCCAATTCCCTTCCATTAAGGACAACATCCCAACAGGCTGAACTCTCACTGGGGCCCTGACCATTGCAGCTTCCAAGGTAGTTAACATCTATGTGGACTCAAAATA
Source organism: Petromus typicus (assembly GCA_004026965.1). NCBI lineage: Eukaryota > Metazoa > Chordata > Mammalia > Rodentia > Petromuridae > Petromus > Petromus typicus. The sequence goes on from PVIR01005295.1 coordinate 66,385, forward strand.
CACTTATCATATCTTATACCCCCATGCAACCACCTGGCAGTAAAGAGGATTCCTCTCCATACAGAGTTCCCTCATCACTAATGGGCCCTAATTCTCAAACTGCTTCAAGTAGCCACACTCCCCTTCAAAGCAGCAGTCAAACATTGCAGGAGGCAGCAGTCTCCAACTTACCCCTCCTCACAAGGTTATAATAGGGTGGACACTGAGGCCAGAGAAGTTGCACTAACCCCCCTCCTGTCATACAACTTGCCGTCACTCCCATCACCCCCCAATAAAAAAAAAGAAAAGCAGGGAGCTGCTCAAATAGGAGACTGGCTGCTTCTACAGGGCTTCCACATTTTGTCTAACTCACAGCCTCTTTTTATCCTGACTGATATGCACAGCTTTCTCTATATCAAACAGGGTATCCTTCTTCATCTAATCTGGCCTACACTCTATCATCTCTCTCTGCCCTTCCTTGCTCAGTAGGTGGCTTACACCCAAAATGCTTCCCCACACACCAGGTTAGAGGCCACCTCCCTGGAGAAAATTGGCAGACAGAGTTCACCCACCTGCCTCCTCACAAAAAAGTAAAATATCTCTTTGCAGAGGCAGATACTTTCTCAAAGTGGCTTGAGGCTTTCTCCACAATGTCTGACGGAGCCTCAGCTGTTACATTCTCCTGACAAAAAATAATTCCTCAATTTTACTACCTCATTCTGTGCATTCAGATAACAAACCTGCTTTCATCTCTTGTGTCACTCAGTTCATATTTTAGGCTCTCAGCATAGAATGGAAGCTGAACATCCCATATCGGCTGCCATCTCAGGGAAAGTTGAAAGAGCCAGTGGTCTCATCAAAGCCCAGTAGTCCAAGCTCCTCTCAGGTTAGAGGCTCCTCGGACAGGACTTCTTCCTCTAACACTGACATGTCTCTGGACTCCCTTCATCAGGTCCTATTCCTGAGCTCCTTTGAACTGATGCATGACCGAGTATTATCCCTGACCCTTCTCCCCTTCTGGAAGACTATGTACCCACCCCTATTTGACCTGCCATCTTCTCCAGGCCAACATAGGTCAACTTCTGCCCAGGCCATATAAAATGGAGAAGGGCCATCTTCAAGTCACACTAGTAGACTGAGTTTACTTAAAAACACTCTCAGCCAGACCCTGAAAACCAAAATGGGAGGCCCCCTAGAGATTGCTCTTACTACCCGCACAGCAGTCAAATTTGTAGAGAAGGCCTCTTGGTTCTACTTATCATGCATCAAGCTTGGTAACTTTTCTCTCCCTCTCTCTCTCTCTCTCCCCTCCAATCTCATGTCCAGCCCTTCCTGAAGCTAAATACTCCTCCATCTTGACAGGTCTCACCAGAGCAAAGCTTACTCAAGTCCCAGAAGAGTGCTCACCATGTCCCACTCCTGGCTGTCTCTCCAGTTCTCAAACTTCATCTCCCGGAGGGAACAAGATCTCCCTTGGTCTTTCAAGGGAGACAAGGTGATCCTTCTTTGGGTTGAAGACCTCGCCTTTCAGGGCACCCTCTCAGACTTCGCACCAGACAAGACCCTCCTTTTTACTTTCCTGCTGCTTTGCTGTCTGGCCAGGTAAAACCACAGTAGTTTCCCAGCCTCCTTCCGTGTACTGGTCTCTTCCCTTCCTGCTCATGCACACACTCCTAGTGCTCGTATTCACTGCAGGCCTTTGTTCAGCGACCCCATCTGACTGGACGAACGCAGTAAGAGGCCTCCTTGCCTTTGTCTTCCTTTTTAACAGAGCTGATTCTCAACCTATCATGTGCTCTAAAGTCTATGCCATAACATTTGTTAAAGAACTAAGAAAGCGCATAGAAAAGCACAGGGGAATGGAAAAAAAGAGAGAATGAAGTTTCGTCAGGTACTGGTACAAACTTTCATTGTGGATTGTAATTGTAATATGTATAAAATGTACCAATAAAATAAATTTAAAACAAAGAGCAACAGGACATACACAACCTACAAACTCTGTTGGGATACTTTATCTAAGGGGTCTATTGGCTCCTCCCTTTCCTATGGCCTCTCACTGTTCTGTGCACAATCTTGCTGCCTGGATCCTACTGTTCCATTGTTTTCAAAGTTTCTTTTGCAAGAATGCAGAAGAGCGTTCACCAACCAGATGGTAGGAGAGCTCATATCCTTCAGCTTCTGCCTACTGGGACCCCAGGACAGCTTTTAGAGTTTCTCCCTTCCACACCCCTTTACAGCAGGAAGTATCTTCAAAAGAAGAATCCTGCCTCTCTGTTCCATAACAACGAAAAGCTGGAATATTAAAGCCACCATCTTACAAAAGGGCCCCTCAGCTGTGCCAGATCTCACATGGCCTCCTGTCCTGCGCATCAAGGGGGTGCCTATGGCAAGCTCCCTAATCCGCCCTCCAGGAAAGCCAAATCCTCAAGTCCCCATAAAACCCCACCCCACTTCCCAAGGCCCTCTGTTATCACCGTTGGAGACAGCCCAGCAGCTTTCACCTTCATTAAAGCCTTGCAGCAGGTGTCCCTACTTTGGCTTGTTTTTCTTTCTTTCACAAAGATGTTCATGTGGTGTGGTTTAATCAATAGAAAACTTAGAAACAGGTCTTCGATGTCAGAGTCAGGCTCGTGGTTTTCTTCCATGGATGGAGGTGATAGAGACAGGAGATGCGAGGCTTCTAGGGTGCTGCGATGTTCTAATTCTTAAAAGATTGATTACTTACGTGTGTTTACTTTGTGAAAATCCACTCCCTTATGATTTGTGCCATTTCTGTGCATGTAGTAAAAGAAAATTAAGAGAAAAAAGAGCAAAGCCAGGATGTAAGTCTAGGATCCTGGCAGGGCGGTGATGAAATTGCTAACAAGTATAGACAGGGAAAAGGGTTGATTTGCTGAACGTATCTCCAATTATAGTGAAGAAAGGGGGGCCGTGGGAAATTAGGGGCACAGCAGCTGTGACAGGAGTGGGAGAATCACTGCATATTGGGGAATTGGATGCGGAGTAGCATCTTGTTAGGAAAAGTCCACCCTGTAGCTGTCGTGGGATTAAAGATAAAATATTAATTACATCATCTGTGTGGCTATACCCACTCTGGCTATAGAAGGTAAGTCAGCAAAAGGCCACTGCCACATGGAAAAGAGCTGGTTATTTAACATGGATGCAGACTAAATCCTGGCTGCTGAGTTTTCTGCATAATTTTGCCTATTATCCATGCAGAATTCTGTGCAGGGAAGCTTAAGCCTGCAGACTCGTATTACACAGATCATATGCAACGTAAACAAAGCATTTGCTACAGCAGCCAGCTTGTGGCTCCTCCTGGTCTGTGGTCTCCTGGTAAGAGAAATTTAGCAGGTAGTTGATAATGTAAACAGCTCAGTTCCCTGTGGGGCTTTAAAGGGAAAGAGAAAATTTACAGTACTCTACCTTAGATTTTTACCAAAAGTGCTCTTTCGCACCCTCTTTTCTCCCTCATCTCCCCTCTGTTCTCTTCCCTGCCTTCTCCTCTCCCCTTCCCTACTTCTCTGTCTTCCTGTCTCTCCTCCTTCTCTCCTCTTCCCTCTTCTTTCTCTCCCTTTCCCTCTCTCTGGATTTGGTATCCTTGTCTTAGAAATAAAGTGTTGATTGCTTAGGTTTCTTGGCCAAAATAGAAAGTCTATTTCTTATGAATCAAAAGTTAAAGTTCTTGAAGGATTAATTTCTATGATTGCTTTCTAAATATTATTACTGATCAGTCTAAGCTGTCTTTATTAATGAGGATGGGAAATTAAGGTCAAGTTTTCATTTTCTTTACCCTCATTGCTTAATTCTTTTCTGGGTTGATTTGTATTCTTGCCTTGTCCTATATATTGATTATCTCTCAAATTTTATGAAAGTTATTTCTAAATAAGTTTCATTTATTATTTTTCTTGCAGAAAGTTTGTTAAATGAATTCCATGATATATTGTGATGATACTGCTAATAGAGATAAAATAATTGAATATGCAAATTGAGGCCCTGTTAGAATACAAAAGTATGTTGCTGGCAATGACACTAGAATAACAGGTGAGAACAACAGCCACCTTGGACAAACTGCAGGCTGTGGTAGTTATTCTACTCTGAGTCCTCAGAGATAGGAACCAGCCTTGTGAAAGCTCTCCTTTTTTCTTTTTTTTTTTTAAATTGAAATCTTAATTGGTACATTACATATACACATCATGATTGCACTCCACAATGGAAATTTGTACCAGTATAAGACACAACTTAATTCTCATTTTTTCCCATAGCCCTACCCACCCTACCACACCCCCATATACATAAAATTTGTTTCCTTTCTTTTTTGTTATAATCTCATTATTTTTCCCCCTTCACCCTTTTTCACTTTGAGTATTTTCTATTTCACAGTATATAACATACAATTTTAGAACTCATTTTCCTTTTTTAATATGTTTGCAATCCATAATAGATCAATTGTGGGGACTTGTTACACGTACATATTACATCAAAATCCTCTGTAGTCTTCCTTCCCTCCCTCCTACCCACTCTTCCCATGATTTTTCCCTCTTTTGTAAAAACCCTATCTGTTTCTTGCCATCTATGCTTTATTTTGATCTTTACGTTATTTATACTTTGTGCTGATCAGATAAGAGAAACCATGTACTATTTAACTCTGTGTGTCTGGTTTATTTCACTTAGTATCACAGTCTCAAGATGCCTCCATTTTCCCGGAAGTGGCTCAAACTCATCATTTTTAAGGTAGAGTAGTACTCCATTGTGTATTTCCTTAAAAAGTGAGGGTTTTTTAAAAGTACGTTTTAAGTATGCATTCTTTTCATATTCACCATTGAGAACTTGTACTTATATATGATACATCTTGACTCTTGTTTTTCCATTATGTATTTATGCCACATTTACTTTGTCTACTCTTCTGCTGATGGGAATATAGGCTGTTTCCAAGATTTAGCTATTTTGAGTTGTGCTGATGTAAATGTGAGTATGCATGTTTCACTGTAATACAATGTCTTTAACTCTTCCAGGAAGATATGCAAAAAAGGTATAACTAGGTCAAATGGAATTTCTAGTTGTAGTTTTTTGACAAGTCTCCATGCTGATTTCTATAGTGGTTGTACTAGTTCAAAAAAATAATGCAGAAGGTCTTCTTTTTCTCTCTAACTTTACCAACATTTGTTGTTTTTTGAGCATGTTTTTTCTGGAATAAGATGTGATCTCATTGTTATTTTGACTTGCATCTCTCTGGTGACTGAGGATGTTGAGCATCAAAGCTCTATTCCATGATGGCTGCTACTTACCTGGACTCAGAACTGAGAAACTAAATGAATCTCAGTTCAGTTCTCCCTACAGGATATTCTGTAGCAGTCCTTTAACTTGTGGCACTACATAGACACTGTTTGAAAAAGAAAAATGGAACCAACACAGGAATTAGAATAATAATGTCTGATTACACAGATAGCTAAAGATGCTACATGGTAGGTTTTGAAACTAATTTTTTGAGTTTTCCCCTCCTAAAAACCCAATGAAAGCCCATAAATAAACATCACGGCAGAGCAGCTTATGTTCACGTGTGGTCTGAGTTTTCTAGCCCATGCACACTTCTGCTGTCCTTTTTCCCCTGCAGGTCTTGGGCTTAGTCTCTCATGTCCTTCTGACTCTTCTCTGTGCTGGAGTATGCCTATGTCATGGGGTCTTATGATGATGAAGAGATGAGTCTCATTTTCTTGAGTTATGTCAAAGATCCCAGAACCTTTTTGTTGTTGTTGTTGTTTTTTGAGACATGGGCTCACTTTGTAGTCCAGACTGGTCCTCATCCTAAGCTCAATATGTCGGACAGAGGTCAGATGAGAACTGCAGTCTCTCTGTTAGCGCTCCTCCTTCTTTATGGTGCTCACACCACTGGCTTCCATCTGTTTCTTCCCTCCTGAATTTTCCCTCTCACACAGGAGCAGGGGAGCAGGGCTTTCCCTGGTGGCCTCAGCCCAGGAGGACAGAAGAGCATGAGTGCTGACCACAGTGGGAGGGAGAGTGAAAAGAGGTGGGAGGAGGACATAGAAGAAGAAAGAGAAAGGCATAGAAAGGGAGAGAAGACAGGAAGACAGACTGATGGGGGAGGGTAGGAGGTTACAGAAGTCACAATGCAGGTGGGTGAGCTGGAGGGAAGACAGACAGACAGACAGAGACAGAGACACGTACCGAGGCACAGAGACAGACATCAAAACAGAGACAGGCAGGCACAGGGCAGGAACCTTAAAGGCTGTCAGTGCTGTGGTTGGTGGTATGTGATAATGTTTTTTCCTAAGAATCAGGTAATCCCTTTCTTTCCTATGACAGGAAAAGATGGGGTGATACAGTAAATGAAAATGCTTTGTCCTAAATTCCTGCAGTGTTGCCAATTCATGTTTTATGTGTGTGCAGAGGGAAGGTTTCTCTTGCCAATCCTGGTTCTCTCCAGACAGGCAGTGGTGCTGTGTTCAATATATCCCACCACTGCCAGAATGTTCCCATTCAGACTTCCAATGTCCCAGAGGTGATGATGACAACTCTG
>PVIR01005296.1:0-20226 GCA_004026965.1 Petromus typicus
CGTCCTGGATGAAGCTCATTCTGGGAACCAAATCTTTGCTTCTAACCTCGACTCACCATCCTGACAAGTTTCTGGGGAAGCCGTGTTCCCCTGGAGGAGGGCCTGGCAGGATGGATGGGCTCTTCCCCGGCCTCCAGGTCAAGGGGTCTCACTGAGCAGTTGAGAGGGGCACTGAGCAGGGCCCACAGGCCACGAGGGTGAGAAAGACAGGAGAGAAAAGAGGAGGGCGGAGGGTGAGCCTGAACGCACAGGGCCGAGGCCAGGGCTCGGGAGTGTGGTTCCACACACCAGGAAGTGGGCAGGAGGGAGGGAAAGACAGCGCTGGTGGTGGGGGCAGGCTGGACGCTGACTCATTCTGACAGGAGGAAGAGCTTAGACACCACCTAGAAAGCTCAAGATCACCTTGGAGGGAAGACTTCGGGGTGGCCGACGTACCAGCTCGCTCACCCAGCTAGCTGTGCCCTGTGAAGGCCCATCGGTGCACCTGGCAGTAGGGATTAATTCGTGTGTCTACTGGTCTGGATCACAGGGGGTCCAGGTGTTTGGGCAAACAGTTTCCGCTGTGTTCTGGAGAAGGTATTTCAGTGTGATTACGTCCTATTCAGCAGCCCGGATAAAGCAAACAGCCATTCGTGGTGCAAGTGAGCCTGCGGAATGGGGGAGGTCTGCCTACAGCCAGGCCGGTCCCCTAGGTGGAAAGGCAGTCCCTCAAGCGCAGCTTCCAGATCCCTCAGCTCTGTCTGCACCGCCAGCTGTCTGGCAGATGTGGACCTGCCGGAGCTCCCCGCACCCGAGTCTGCCCCCCCAGCAGTGTCTGACAGTCCTTCCTGAGTCACCGGGGACAGCCCAGGTCCTTCTGCAGGTGGCCGTGTATTTGCACAGAATGACACACACCTCCTGGATGCTGAGCGCGCCCTACACCACTCGGACTGCCCCATTCAGCACAGAGGCCGTGTGAACAGCTGCGACACAGTCCCGATGAGTGAGTGGTGAGAGAAAACAACTTCACCTCCCTCACTTCGGACACCATTATGTTTCCTAAAAATTTTTGATCCACAGTTGACTAAATCTGGATGCAGAACTTACCCATGCAGAGATCCAGCCGTGCCCCCCCGGTTGCTGTCTCTCTGGGAAAGCTTTTCCCACGCACGTATCCTGTGGCGTTGTCACACAAAGTGCTTGAGATAGATCAAACCTGCAGCCTTCACGGTATCACCTCCTGTGTGCAGGTCAGGATGCTGTGACTCCAAGAGCGGCCATTGCCTGAAGTCCCCACGCAGGCTCCACACCGCAGCGGCGTTCAGTCAGCAGTAAACCCAGGGGTAATCGTAACTCCACACGCCCGCCGCGGAGCCTGCAGGAAGCAGAGGTGACCGCGCTGTGTCCTGCGGGAGGCAGAAGTGGCCGCCCTGCGCTGTGTCCTGCGGGAGGCGGAGGTGGCCGCCCTGCGCTGTGTCCTGCGGGAGGCGGAGGTGACTCTGCCCTGTGTCCCGCGGGAGGCGGAGGTGGCCGCCCTGCGCTGTGTCCCGCGGGAGGCGGAGGTGGCCTCTCTGCCCTGTGTCCCGCGGGAGGCGGAGGTGACCGCCCTGCCCTGTGTCCCGCGGGAGGCGGAGGTGGCCGCCCTGCGCTGTGTCCCGCGGGAGGCGGAGGTGGCCGCCCTGCGCTGTGTCCCGCGGGAGGCGGAGGTGGCCGCCCTGCGCTGTGTCCCGCGGGAGGCGGAGGTGGCCGCCCTGCCCTGTGTCCCGCGGGAGGCGGAGGTGGCCGCCCTGCGCTGTGTCCCGCGGGAGGCGGAGGTGGCCGCCCTGCGCTGTGTCCCGCGGGAGGCGGAGGTGGCCGCCCTGCCCTGTGTCCCGCGGGAGGCGGAGGTGACCGCCCTGCGCTGTGTCCTGTGGGAGGCAGAGGTGAGCACTCTGTGCTGTGTGCGACGGCGCATTTCTCAGCCAGCCTGCCTCACCTCCCCGACATCACCAGGGGCCTCACAGACAGTCCACAGGTCTGTCACAGAAGTCACAGGTCATGTTCGACCCTGTCAGCTCAGACATTAGCCACAGAAATGATTCATTCTTTCGACTTAGAGGACTGCGGGAAAGCAGACCCCGGTGCTGTAGAAGTCCCTGCAGGACAGCGGGATAAAGTCCAGTGTCTAACCCAGGGACCCACCGGACATCCGTGTCCCAAACGGCTACGCAGGTCTCTCTCCTTCAAATGCTCATGCACCAGGTGTTTGTCCCCCCACGACTTAAAGGGCTAAGTCAAATCCTGACGCCTGCTTTCTGTCTGTTTGTAAGAGAATTATGGGTCCAGCAGTCTAGAGAGAGCTGTGCTGGGAACGGCAGGTGTGAGCCTCCGCCTCGTCACCGACAGCCTCTGAGCTCACAGCTGCAGCGCTCAGAATCCTGTGTGCTGTGTGAGAAGCACTGCCGAGAAACGATGCAGACACACGCTCTACCCGCCAGTCTGGGTGTCACCGTCCCCGTAAGACCCTGTCTGAAGTCTTTCCCCACCTTCACGTTTCCTATGAAGCTGTAATACAATAAGTATACCGAAGTATCTCTCCAGCCTGTCCTGAGGCCCCCAGTGTGGCCCCACGGGCACACAACCTCGTCACCCTATTTTAAGTCTCAGTTACTATTCACATGATGCTCTCCCAGGTGCCCACAGATAAGATCAAGGGTACAAATGTTTTGCTGGGTCCTTTCTTCCCACATATGTTTCAAAACCCTCTTCTATCAGTTATTACTTATGTGCCTTACTGTTCTGTTACTGTCTCAGTGGTGTAAATGAACCATAATCCACCATTTCCCCGTAAGTGGCTCTAACTTTTTCATTATTGTTTTCTAATAGATATCTCTGTACACATGTATTTAGGATTTGTGTATTCCTATAGATTCTTGGAAGTGAAACGTCGAGTCGTGAGTTGTACATCTGAAATGATTGTGGCCTGGTTCCCTAAAACAAGCTCTGGAGCTGATGCGGGCTATGGCAGGCACATGGCCTGAAGTGCTTGGTAACAAGACTGGATAGCTGGTTCCCCTTCGCTCGGGTTGGCAGCCGGAGACAAGCACAGCGAAGAGAGGGTGTGGCTGGAGACCCCAATTTGGAACCAACTCCCTCTGCAGGACCAGGAATCTTCTAAGAATGCCCCAGGACAGTCACTTGAAAGGGCTGGAAAAGAGGCGGGCAGGACTCGAGCAGATGGAAGAACAGGCAGCCAGAGCGCCCGTCACCGAGCGGCAGCCAGCAGCACCAGAGCTACGACAAGTGGCAACTGCAGCCTGGGAGACTCCTGCATCTGCTGTGAGTGGAATTTCTAGTCCAGTGGGTAGTAGAAAGTTAAGACATCAGCAGACCTGGAGAAGGGTGGCTGGGGCCACTTGAAAAGAAAAGGTGTTTTCTTCCTCTTCCTTTGCTTTCTTAATCGCAGGCTGTAGCTAACATCCACAAAAAGCCCATAGTTTTAAATTTTAGCTCAAGAAAAAAATAGCATCTGAGCATACTGTTAAAGCCCAAGGTCTGCACCAAGTGTGGAAAAACTTTAAGGTCTTCAAACAAATTAGACAGGAAACATCAACCTAGCGAGGAAATAACTTAGTAGGTCACACAGCGCGATTTCCTTGTGAAGGAACAAGGGCCTTGGACGAAGGAAAGCATATTCCCTCAAAGACCCTGGTGCTCGTGTGGATGGACCCTGAGGTCACACCAGCACATCCTGAAGATGTCTTCCCCCCTTCTTTTTTCTTTCTCTCTCCCTCCCTCCTTCATGAAAAGCTATCATTTACCATAACCTCTGTCTCTTCACGACAGCCCACTGTGTTTTCACAGACATAAAGAATCCAGGTGTGGCCAGTTCCTCAGTGTCAGGACTCAGCTGCCTAGTGACACCATGACCTCTGAATTCTTAGCAACTCAAGTCAAGAGATGTTCAAGGTTCCCAAAGCAAAAATCTACAACTGCTGTTTACTCAAGAAATTCTCTTAAGCCACCTGAGGTGCAGAGCGGCTCCGGGCCAGCGGGAGATGCACCCAAAGCAGCCGCTGTCCCCACAGTGTGGGCCCCACGGACCTGAGCCCCACGCTGTGAAGCAGCCAGTCCTCTGCTGTGTTACTGGACAGAGGTACCATAGACATTCTTCCCAGGCTCCTGACTTCCTGAACAAGGAACTGGATGCGATGCGAAGAAAAGGCAGCAAAAATGTATAGCTACGGCAGATGGAAAAGAGGTAGGCTCTATCTACCCGGTGTATGCAGGCCGGTGGGGAGGGCACAGCAGCCTGAGGATGGGGAAAGGGGGCTTCTGAATCCAAAATTCCTAGGTTGGCTTCCCCTCTGCAAATAAGGGTCTGGGACGGTGTCCCGTTGAATGCTCGCTTGGTGTCGCTCCAGACTTAAGCTTTGCTATCAGAAGACTCGCTCCACTTCCTGCTAGATACACGTGTAAGGCTGAAAACAGCGCTTTTCCAGTGGGTCCTGGGAACAGTGCCAGGGTCCGTGAGAGACTGAAAACTTCACATCCTCCCTGGGGCAGTAGAGCATTCCGGGGCCGCGTGTCATCGTGAGCCCTCATTCTGTGTGTCCCCTAGGTGTCCAGGACCTTTGGCACCCTCTGTCCACTCTGATGTTTGTCCAGCTTGTCCTTACTCTCCTACTCACGGTGAAGGTGTGACCAAGTGTCCAGAACTTCCTGACCTTGCTGCATCATGCCCTAGCTGCGCCACCCTAGCCACCCTGGCCCATGGGGTCCCCCAGCCCTGCCAGCCTTGGCCCACGGGACCCCCCCCCCTTTCCTCGCCTTGCTGCGGACCATGGTTGTCAGTTTCTGACAACTGAGACCTTACCAGGACTCCTCTTGATTTTCTGGTTTACAAAGGGCGAAGCTATGGGCGCCCAGAACTGACCCAGTCCTGACGCCATGCATTCACGGCCCTGGGCAGTGGGGAGCTGCAGCCCCACCCGCCCGGCCCAGGAAGCGCCAGTCCTGTCACGCTGCCCACGAAGCCAGCCTGCACGTGTGGGTGACATCCTAGAAGCGTTTCAGCGTGCCGTGTGCTCAGTGCCGATGGGCTGGGTAGGAGTGAGCCCTTGGCATACAGACCTGTGCGGCAGGGTGTGAGTCAGGGCCGAGCAGCAGCCCAGGGTGGGTCCACACCTGGACTTCAGAGGCTCCTGCTTGGCCTCGACTCGTGTCTTCTCCAAGCGATCCCGGGCTGACACTGGGTTTCCGAGGGTCGGCAGCAGTTCCTGCCGGTCGTGAGGCCTGAATGAGTCCTGTGGGCGGTAAATTCAGAACGGGAACGCTCCACGCAGAATGGAAAGCCCACAGTGGTGCAGAGGGCGGTGCGGGCCCGCCTCGGCGGCCCGGTTGGCCTGGGCTCTGCGGGTACTGAGAGCTCGCCAGAGGTGGCAGCGGAGCACCCAGAGCCAGCGCGCGAAGGCGCCCAGCGCGGAGCCCCGCAGAGCCGCCCGGCCGCTGGGCCTCGGTTCCCTGCAGCTGCCCAGCACCCGCGGTGAGGAGCGGGCACGTGAAGGCGGAACGAACTACTTTGATAAGAATTTTTGGTAAATGCCACCTCTGGTTCCTTACGTTGCACAAGCCTCTGAAAAACCCTGACACGCAAGGCCGCTCGCGGTGCTGTTTCCCGAGAGGCCGCAGACCGTCACAGAGCGTGAAAATGGATAATGGAGCCACAGCGCTCAGCTCCGGGGCAGCTCCACTCCGCTGGGGTGCGGCAGGAGGTGGCACGGATGAAACAAGCCCGGGAGCCGCACCACCAGTCAGAACCGGCTCTCCTTTGGCCTGGAAGGATTTGGAGGCCCGGCCTCGGGGGAGGACGTGGTTTCGCTCTCTTCGCAGAGAGCACCACGGTGGGCCGGGTGGGCCGGAGTCCCTCCAGCCTGCGGCCGTGACCGGGCTGGGCAGCGGCCGACGCTCACGGACGGCCCCGGGCGGAGCAGAGACTGCGCCTGCTGGGCAGGAGACAGGGGGGCACAGAGGCTCTGCACTGCCGAGAGGGAGGTCCCGGCGGGGACTGAAGACAGAAGAGCATCTTCTTCTGGAACAGGGACACCACAGAGGAGCGAAAGAGCGTGACAGCGGCTCGCGCAGGGACTACGACAGCCGCAGCCGAGACTGGCAGGGCCCCTGTGGCCTCTGTGGCCGTGGCTAGGCCGGAGGGGTGACGGCCTTGCCGTGGAGGCCGCGGCGCGGTGGGCTGTAAGAGGGGGAACAAATTAGCTGACTTGACTCAGCGACGCTCAGCGCGCAGAAGACAGAGGCAGGAGCAGGAGCAGGCGCTGCTCGGTGGGGCCTCGTCCCGGCGTGGCCGCGCTGACCCCGCGCCGGGGGCTGTCTGGAAAATGTCCGGGGCGCCTGCTCCCGCCCTGCGGCCCGCACCTGCCGGCTGAACACTTGGCTTTGCTTACACAATGTCCCGTTTCCTCCAGCCCTCCCCCGACTGGGCTCCTGGGTCATGGAAGCTCGGCTCCGGCTCCAGAAAAACCCGGCCAAGAAGCCAAAAGTTCAGTTCTCTCCAGAGGACTGAACCCAGGTGCTCTGTCACTGAGCTGTGCACCTACACATTTTATTTTACTTTTATACAGTTTCACTAGGTTGCCCAGGCTGGTCTAAAACTTGCAATCCTCCTGCCTCAGCCTCCCTGTAGCCAAGACTACAAGTAAGTGTCATGCCCAGCTCCCCTTCAGAGGTTTTGTCTGAGAAGCTCAGGTAGTATAAGAGTCTGAGAAGCTCAGGTAGTATAAGAAGACTGCAAGGTGGGTGGAAAAAGAAGCCAGGAAAGCAGCTAGAAGGGGTGGGCAGAAGAAGAGGAATGACAGGCAGAGGTGGTCCCCGCTGTACTACCCCGGGAGCTGCGCCAAGCATAGTACCCTTCCTGGCCGCTTCCGCCCTGCTGGGGAGACCTGGCCTCGGCCAGCTCCTCTGTGTCAGCCGGGCCCAACAGCCAGCAAAGGCCGGGCGGGGATCAGGATTCCTCCTTACTTCCTGTAAGGATCGCAGGAGGTGGTGTGGGGGCCGGGGAACCCCATCTGTGTAGGTGACATGCATCACGCCTGCCTGTACCGCACTTGCGACAGCCTGGACATTTCTCTGACTCAGCAATCTGGGCGTGGGCCAGAGATCATTTTTCAGAGACAATAGAAAAGCTTATTATCCCCTTTGAGGTTCTCCCAGATTTTTTAGAGGATCCTCATGGCCTCAGGAATTTCCATAGGTTTGATGTGTCTCGATCCACATTGAAGGTGGTTCTCCCAGGTCACTGCAGTCGCTCTTACTAGATACAACGCCAGGCAATTTTAAAGACCTCCTTGGTTGGGGAAGGACCCTGGACGCACACTTGGCAGTGTCTTGGGTGGAGGTGACACGCAGGAGGGAGGATCCGCCTGTCCGGAGCTCCTGCCCAGGGCCAGTCTATGCCCACGTTCAAATGACAGTGCCCGGAAGACAGGGCAGAGGCCAGGGAGCCTGGAAGACTCACCGGCATGGAAGGCGGCGGAGGCAGAGACCACGGCAGAGAGGCACAAGCTGCGTGTGGGGTCGCCCTCCCACCAGCAGGAAGAAACGCCACGGTCGCCTCAGCACCTGCCGTGGCCCAAGGTGAAGCTGCAAACCAGGATTTTTATTTCCTGAATAATCTCAACATATTTATTGTTTTGTGAGACTCTTTTGGGGTTTATGTTTTATACGGAGAAACTAATTTGAAGATAAGGATACACAGTGTAAAAACTATTGTTATTCTCTTATCATTCAGTTATGAAAAATTTATTTTTTTATAAAGAAAAAAATGAAAATAAAGGCATGCCAGTGAAGCAAATAACAGGGAAACTCAAGCAAGTTGTTTTGCTTAAATTACATCTTTGCTTGTATTAGGTTTGATTGACGCATTGACTATGAGAGACAAGGTCCTTTTCTGTTCGTAAATCATTTCCAGTCAGTAGATTGATGAGAATTAGTTGAAGCCACATTTTCAATGCCTCCACGTAATTCTTAAACTCTGAATGCTTGGCCACTGGATTTAAGGGTCAAGACATTACCGTCTCACCATGTTGCCAGTACATGAATTAAGCAGTGATGAGAAATGTGGGACTATCAGTTCACAATCTGAAGTGGAGTGTTTTCTTTCATAGCAAATTTAAAGCACAACTTACAGTTGGAATAAATTCCTAAGCTTTTCATAGTTTAATACCACAAATTTCTAGCATGTTTATTATAGTTCTGGGACCACGTGCGTAGTTTGAACCATGTGCGTAACTGATAAAACTCTAAATGTGTACACTGTGTAGATGAGCAACTCAGGTCTTTGCCACCTTTTATCTCGATAGGACTTTAAAGGTACAGTGCAGAGAAGTTCAAGTGCATCGGAGCTGCCTCCGTAGGTTCCCACAGACGGGACCCACATCTGTGCATTTCTTCTCACATTCTGCTACGTTTGCATGGTGTGGGTTGTTTGTCTGTCTGCTTTTCTAGACCATTTGGAGGTAAATGAGCTGTTATACCCTCGACTCCTGAACACTTCGATGTGTTCCTTACAGACCCTTCCTTACACAAGCCCAACACAAGTAGTAGAATTAGCAGCGCTGACTGGACGCCTTGCTCCAGTCTGGGTAGCCAGGCATCTTTCATGACCAACCTCGCTTCTGCTCCAGCACCTCCCACGGGAAGAATCTTGTGGTTATTTATCGTGTTCCGTTAGCCTCCTGTCATCTGGAAGGCTCTCTGCCCATTTTGTGGTGCAGGACCTGATCCTTGAGGAATAAAAGTGTTGGTGACTGTCCCTCAGTGGGTCACCCCACGTCTCTGGCAGGATTCAGACTACGGCTTTTGAGACCAGCAAGGCGACCGACCCTCAGCTGTCAGGAGGCACACGGGGCTCCCTTGTCTTGTTTTGGGCCCTCTTTGGCTGCAGTCTGTCTTGTAGCCTCCCCACCTCGGAAGTGTGCTGTTCCTTCCCTCGATGAACACTGTGTAGTTTGAGGAGACATTTAGAGTTTGTGCAGACATCCTTGTTTAGTGTCCTGTCATAATTCTTGCAATGATAGTTACAATGTGGTAAAGAAAATACATATTGAGTGTTCTCTTTTCCAAAGATGACAATACTTTTGTCTACAGCATAAAAATTCAAAACATAAAGAACTTAAAAACCAAAGTAAAAGAGATGACAGAAAACATGGAAGTCGACTTTGTGAAGATGGGAAGGAGGTCTGGAAAGAAGAAGAGAGGGAGGCCGGGAGAGGGTTACAACAACCAGACGCAATATGTGTGTGCGAGATGGAGCCCCGAGATTAGTGCAACTGTTATGAATTGCAACATGCACTGATACTAAAATTAAATAAGTGAGAGCACTTGGAAAAGGGACCGAGTGCTGCTCCCCAAAGCACAACCCACAGCACGGTGCTCAAAACACAGCTGGAAGTGCCCCGCGGGGTGGTCTGTGGGCTTTCCTCCCGCAGGACAGCGGCACTGACCGTGGCACAGGACCGCACCTGGCTCCGTCTCCACCTTTGCTCAGAGTCCAAGAAAGCTATCCAAAGACCATGCAGAACTGTGTTCCTTCCGTTCATGTCCATATCTTTCTCTGAAATTCACAGACAGTTGCTCATACTCTCAAAAGCAAAGACTTTTGTCTTTGGAAATCGTATTTCTCAGAATGTGTTTCCTGGAAGGTCTTTGTTCATCTACAAAAGCTTCATGTGACCATGACTTTACCCAGGCCAAGCCAGTGTTTCCTTCTGCTGCCTTTGTTCCCCTGGTCTGACCGTGAATGAGGTTGGCATACCTACCCAGGATTAAGGCCCAGGATGACGGTGGTTCCAAAGGGCCAATCTAAAGAAGCAGTTGCACACTGGGTTCCGGGGTGTACACCAGTAATCCCAGCACTTAGGGAAACTGAGGCAGAAGGATCACAAGTTCAATTTTCACCTTGCAAGACCCTGTCTCAAACCATACATACATATATACATATATATATATATATATACATATATATATATATACACATATATATACATATATACATATATATATATATATATATATATATACATATATATATATATATACATACATACATAGAAAGAGGTGTGGATATAGTGCTAACACCCAGTGCTAAGCATCCTCCCTGTAGCACTCATTTAATCCTCGTGGTAAGCCCTCAAAATAGGTGCAGCTGTTAACCTGTCTTTGAAGTAGCAGCAGACGCGAACAGGGATGCTAGCGAGGGCCGTGCTGAGGCTGCAGCGACCTACTGTGCAGGGGAAGCCTGCGCTGCTCACCTAGAAGAGCCCAGAGGTGGCTCTCCCAGCAGGGCAGAGGTGGGGTGAGCTGTGCGGCTCTACACAGTCTCCTCACCTTCAGGTGCTGCCCTGGCCCGGGGCCACCCTCCCCAAACCTGCACCTGTCTCTGCTTGCTTGCCCTGACCCAGGCCCGATTCTCAGGGCAGGCTGGCCAGGACAAATGCAGCCTCCTAGCAACATATTTGGGAATTCACACATAAACCCCAGGACATGTGGGAATGTAGAGTTTGTGAAGTTTTTGCTGGTTTTGTGTCCGTTGCTGGTGGTCTAACCCACGGTCTCAAACAAAGCAAGCAGCACCATACCCCGGGCCCGTCCCCACTGAGGAGGCTCCAGTGTGCTTTCCCTGCCCCTTGGGTCAGTGGGCAAGCTGTCCAGCCCACGCTGACTCGCTCCCAGCACAGAGAAAGCAGGGATCCCAGGGCCGGCCTCCTGGCTGCGGGCCACGTACTTGGCCTTCTTGAGAGCACCTCGGCTGGGCACAGCAAGGTCTCTGGTCCCCGTCCTTGGTCGTTTTGAGTTTTTCCCCAGGATGTCTAAGTGTACAGGTGGGTCAGTCTCTGCCTTCCCACCAATCCCACTGCTTTTCTGTTCATGTTTTGTTCGCTTTGCCTGCACCGGCCTTTCTCTGTAGGCGCAGCGAGCACAGCCCTTCGGCTTCCTTCTCCCAGAAGGCGGTTCTTAGGTTGGAGTCAGATTCCAACATGGTGTCGGGAAGCCCCTCCGTCACCGCGGACAGCCGGTGTTAGCAGCGCTGTAAGCACCCTTGGGCGTGATGCCCGCTCCACAGGCTCCATCTCTGTACTGGTGTCTGTGGCCGCCAACATCATCATTCTCGGGATCTCTCTAAAGTGCCCGTGACAGCCTGTCATGCTAGGCTCCAGACCGGCCTGCGCCAGGCGCGAGTCCTGAGCTCGTGTCTGCGGGAACACCAGAGCTGGCCTCTCAGGGGTGACAGCAGTACAGGGACGTAAAGCCTGCCCCACAGATAATTTCTTGGAAAACCAAATCCCAAAGCAGTTGAAATTTTACATACACATTTCTGAGGATTTGAAAACAATTTGTTTATTTGATGCTGGAGATTGAGCCCAAAGACTCACTGTCTTCCCTGCGCCCTACCCACCCCCAGTATACATTTCCTTTTCTTCTGGGTGATCTGGTAAATTAAACCAACTTGAAAGCCAGATGGGATTATAGTTTTTTTACTTATTTTTAATATCAATATTGTTAGGATTAATATGATTTGATTTATATATTAAACTGTTTCAAGCTATATAGATGGGTGGCAATGCATCACACATGGAATTTCTTCAGAGAGTACTACACCAAGAGGCAAAGAAAAACAGTGCTGTGAGTCATGATACCTCACCCTGCACACAAGAAGTTATCTGCGTTGGAAATTTTTGTTTTATTCCCTTTGGAAATACTGTCACAAAGAGTCATCTCACTATAGCACTAAGGCATAAAACAAGAAAAACAATCTCTCACCCTATACATATTTAATTTTTCTTTTTATTTTTTCCAGTAAATTGAGATTTTATCTA
The DNA here is from genome assembly GCA_004026965.1 of Petromus typicus. Lineage (NCBI taxonomy): Eukaryota > Metazoa > Chordata > Mammalia > Rodentia > Petromuridae > Petromus > Petromus typicus. The sequence continues at coordinate 11,850 of PVIR01005296.1, forward strand.
GGAGTAGTGGCATATACCTGTAATCCCTGTACTCAGAAGGCTGAGGCAGGAGGATCCTATGAGCTCAAGATCAGCCTTGGCTACATAGTAAGTTCCAAGCTGGCCTGGACTACGCAGTGAGACGTTTCTCAAAAAATCAGAAGAAAAACAGCAAGCTGTGCACACAGGACTAGGGGATTCTCTCTCAGTCCTTACAATTCAGTGCTTGAGGGATGGAAGCATGGACAGTAATTATCTGTCCAAAAGCCCAGTTGTGTGGTTGCTGCCCGCTGGTTTCCAAGTTTAAAGCTGAGTTTGAGGGTCGCACAAAGAAAGCGGCTAAGAGGTATAAAGAGACAGCTGCACAGACCTCAAGCCAAGCTCATCCTCCAGGTAATGTCTGCACAACCAGAGGCCGATGCCGGACGCAGGCGTGTGAGGCCGAGGGGCATTTCACCTCGCCTTCCAATGGCGTGGTCTATTTCCAGGTCAGGGGGATGAAGCACAGCTGCCCTGAAGTTCTGCTCTCCGAAGCATCAGCCCCGTAAGCCAAATTAACCCTGGGGCCACAGGAGAGGCCGTGCTTTCAGTGCAGGCTCCAGATATGCACCGTTCTAGCCGGGCTCTCTCGGGATGTGACCATCGTCTCGGCACTAGAGGATCGTGGTTGCACGTGCGGTCTGCTCTCCCCGGGTTTCCGTTCACTTCTGGCCGCAGGAGTCCGAGAAGGCCAGGGAGTCATTCTAGCTTTTTCTCGGCACCACGTGGTGCCATTGCTGGCATTGATGCGCTCTCCAAGATCCTTGTGTTCTTTTCAAAAGTTTGAATTTTTTTTCTCGCTTTTTGAGATAAGATCTTGCTACTCTGTACTGTACTTCAGTCTGGTTTTGAATTCACTGTAGGCCAGGCTGGCCTCGAACTCTTGGTGATCCTGCACAGTCTACCACACCCAGCTCAGCCTTTGTTCTATTACCAATGGGCAGAAAACACACACGGAGGAGTATCTTTAGAGGGAATTGTCAGGAATTTGTCAAGCTTCTGTGATTGTAACTACAAATAGCAGAGTGAAGATTGTTATTTTCTGCCAAAAAGTAAGAGCTATCTATGGTCGTACTCTGGACTGTCTTGGTTCCTTCTGACAGGTCCAGGGCCAGTTTCACACGTCCGCCTCAGCTTGATGCGCCTGTCTTGGTAGACTTTGCCTCTGACCTCACCATGACCACCAGTCGCGTCCTGCTGCCAGCAAGGGCAGGAGTAGCATAGCTCCCCGAGTCCTGTCACCAAGGAGAAGCACTGAAACGCTGAGCGGGGTACCAGAGAAGGGATCACTGGACAGGGATCGACCCTCGTGGTCCCCGTCTCCACCGCCATCCTGGTCCCCAACACCGTCCACAGAAACAGGCTGTTCCAAGGACCAGGGAGGAAGTGTCAGCGGAAGTGTCAGCTTCTGTTGTGCTTTAGCAACAGGAGAAGAGAAGCCACGCCGGGGTGGTGGAAGGTGAGCAGGGAGGGCGGGACGGCCAGGCCGGCTCCATCCCGCCCCGCTGCCCCTCAGCCCCACCCCAGCCTGGCTCCAGCCCCAGTCACCCCGGAGTTTCCAAACGGAGGAATGCCCAGCTCTGCCCGGCAGCAGAGCCCGTGTTTCTCCGCTCAGCTAGGGACACCTGCGCAGACATCAGAGCGTTCGGAGCCCGGACGGCAGAACAGATCATGGAGCTGACACCTGCGGCCACTGGCACCGGCGAGGGCCACAGCAACGCGGGCTTCCAGGTGAGCAGTGCTCTGCCGCGAGACGGGGTAAATGGAGACAATGCTCTTGCTTTGCCACTTGGCAACTTTTTTAGCTACAGCAATGGGATTTCAGCAGCACACTTAAAGCCCATTATTTTCCCTCCTCGGGCTCTGCTGGGTTGACAAACCTGAAAAGTCTCTTTTGATCTGAATTTGCTCCGTCACTCAGAAACGAAATGGCCTTCCCCTCCCCGTTTCCTGGGGCTCACAGCACTGCAGGGTTGCAGTATTTACCTGCAAGCACCATCCAAAGAGCTGGTGAGAGGGAAGGCGCAGGGGAATCCGGGTCCCGGATGGAGCGAGGTCCCTGGTTTCCCTGCGTCACACCCCACCGCCCACCGGTGTCCCCGCTGCCTGCCGCAGAGCGGCCGGTTACACAGACCCTCTGTCATCAGCCAGCCCTGCCCAGTGATTAACGGGGCTCCGGCCAAGGCTGGTTGCACAGCCGCGGAAAAACCTGTCCTAAACTGGGCTTCGGCTTAGACAGAGTCGGGGTGTGTCGGGGTCTGCGGGAGCATTTGTCACACACGCCCCGGCACTGAGGAAGCAGGCCACTCTGACCCAGTGCAGCTGGAGACCTTCAGAGCTGTTCCTAGTCATGCTTCCCACCCTGACCCGACTCTCTGCTTGAGAACTTTGGGAAGATAAAGTCCACATGCGTGGTGTCCACACTCTTGTGGGCCTCGTGGTCATAGCTGAGCAAAATGAGCTTTTAGGTGCTGACAGAGAAAGGGGCAGGTAAGAGATCCGACCCCAGTCCAGCTCCTCCACCCAGGGCCGGTGCCCTTCCCGAGCCCCAGTTCCATGGTGTGCCCCGCAGCGCTGGTCGGGTTCTGCCTGCAGCTCCTGAGGAGGCAGCAAACCCTTCCTCCGCCTTTCCAGTCCTGAGACATATGGATCAACGGCAACGGACAAGTCCACGGACAGAAACACGGGTTTTAGCAATAGTTTAAATTCCACATGTATGGGGGCCTCCCAGCTAAGTGGTTAAACTTAGGTATTTATGTAACGTTCTTACCAAGGGACACTCAAGGTGAGAAGTCACGAAACCACCTTGGACGCTTTTAGGGCGATGAGCAACTGTGAGATGGTGACCAGGAAGTGCGAGGGAGCCAGAGGGTGGAACAGGCCCCTGGTGTTAAGGTGGCTACGCAGCCTCGGCTCAGCACCCCGCCTTGCTGGGGTGGGGGCTCTTCTTTTCCCCATATGGGACAGTGGTCTGTGGGAAGGAAATCTGTACCTGTTTTCAGAGGACAGGACAGGGCAGGGCCTTCTGTGTCTGCTTTTGATAAACTGTCTAAAATTCCCAGTGCAGAAAAACCTTGGACTGTGAGTCACTTGCTCTGAGAGTGTTCCTCGAGATGAGCAAGCACTGCTAGTAAACACAGCTTGATAAACCAGTAATGTCTTGTAGTACAAGTAGTGTGTGACATCGAATGTCACATGGGCAATGAGTTCTCTGTCTGGTCCCCTCCCTCTCTCTGTTTCTCTCTCTCTTCTTTTCTCTCTCCCCCTCCCTCCCTTCTACTCCCTCGCTCTCCCAGTGGGACTGTGGGCGATCATTTCCCAACAGCACCAGGTACAGAGCAGATCTGGTCTGCAGAGGAGAAGGAAAAGGCGGAGGAACCCTCCCTTCAAATTAGTTCGGGAGATGTGCAAAGTGGGAGAGACAGGACACAACTCTGTGGAAAGCACCACCCAAAGAAGGCTGCACAGTGTGAGCAGTGAGTCTGCCTAACAACTGTGCAACGTCACATTTGGGGGAAATCCTTAAGAAGAGCAAACCACGTATCACCAGAGAGGTTCCCTGTTAAAGCTGCACAAGAAGCAAAGGATTCCCTGAGCCGGAAGACAGCGGTGACTCCATTAGTGAGAGCGGAAGTGGAGACACAGTAGCCCTCCTCTCTCGTCTCCCTCATACCCGCCATGAAGGTTTTCAAAAGTATCTGTTGATTTGCTTATTTTACTTTATATTAGTATGTTTTCTCTATTATTCTGTACTATATTATGTGTTGTAGTCATTTTATATGCATATTACTGAATTGTAGGATGAATCCTCTGAGTTTCCATTATTTCTTCTGGGGAAATTCACTTTGATTTACAAGTGTTTTGGGTTAGAAGCATGTTCCCAGAACGAATCACACTCAACAGCCAAGGATTTACTGCGTTTTGACAGGAAGGATGTATTGTGAAGTGGCATGGCCGGACCCCCCCCCCAAGTAGCAAGTGAGGGAGGAAAGGGGTTGAACACGGGGCCTGTTAGGGGCCAGGTGGGGCCGAATAGTCACAGTGAGTGCGGTGGGGGGAGATGCCCCCACGGAGAAGAGCCTGTCACAACTCGCTGCTTCTGGAGAGCAAGGGAAGCCACAGTGGCCCTGTGCTCAGTTAAGATCGAGCATCCCAGACTATCCGCACCTCACACCAGCAGGGACTCTCCCAGCAGCCGGTGACCAGGACCCTCCTTCCCCAGATCCTTTCAACAAGAAACTCTGTAGTACTGTCTCCCCGGTCACTGCCTGCTCACTCAGCCACCACTAAGGGGCACACCAAGAGGGAGTGATATGCTGTTTTTGCCCTCAAGAAGCATAACAAGCAAGTTGTGTTGGTGCACAACCATACTGTCAATACTCAAGAGGCTGAGGCAGGAGGATCACAGTCAGTTTGAGACCAGGCTGAACTACAGAGCAAGATCTTATCTCAAAAAACCTAACAAAACAAAAAGAAGCAGAGCAAGCAAAAATGAGCAATTGCAACCTCATTAAACGTTAAAAATACGGCCGTAAGTCTGTACCAGGTTCATAATAATAGACACGCCATTGGAACAGGGCCAACGAGAGCTACGAGAGCATCACCGAAGAGGTGAGCAGAGCCTTGCACACAAACAAGGCAAGCTGTGCGCAGCACAGGGTGCAAAAGAGACAAGCAGACAAGCATGAGTCCAGCACAGACGGCGACCAGGAGTCAGGGACGGTGGTAGGCCAGGGCCTCCAGGGGGCTAAGACACTGGAGAGGCTACGACTGGGAATTGACGGGATCCAATTACCATCTTTATGATGCCCGGGCTCCTCCTGGTGAAGGTAGATGAAGTGAGACAGTGTGTGGGTACAGAGGGACGCTCTTGTGAGGCCAGATCAGGACACAGTGCAGAGGAGGAGGTTCCATTTCTGACTAGTGGCCACTCCAAGGGTCAGAGTGCAGGCGTTGGTGCTGCTCCTGTCTGCACCTTCATTCTCTCCTCCATAAGGCAGGATGATGATGGTACCTGCGTCCAAACTACTGAGGGGATGAGATGAGCAACCGTACAGAACAGCAGAAATAACCCGGACGTGTGCGTTGTGAAAACCAGGGCCTGACACATTGTGGTCTCACTTACTGGGGCAGCTGAAAGAGGGAGGGGTCAATGTTAAGAGGGAGGGGTCAATGTTTCTTGCCTGGGAAGAAACTCCCTTTGCTTCAACTGGAAATCTGGGAAGAAAATAAGAACAAAGAATAGAACACATTCATTTGAGCCTATTGGTTGGATTTGGGTGGTTCTCCAGTCTAGATAAATGTCCAGATAATGTAGAAAAACTCGTATCCACATTCATGTGAGCTCCTCTAGGAGCCCGCAACCCAGAGATACGCAAAAGTGTAGGTCAGAAGACCACCGTGGAGGGAAGGCCAGGGAAGGCCAGGTTTCAGGAGCAGGAGTGCCACCAGGTTCAGGGAAAACACAGGAAACCAAGTATACTCCTCCCCTTCTTAAGAAGCTGACAGGGGGCCAGGGAATTAGCGCATTGGTTCTAGCACCTGTCTTGCAAGGGCAAAGGTCTGGATTCCATCCCTGGTAACCACATACAGCAATGCCGGGTGTGGAGACTCACCCACCAGCAACCAGAACCATATACCACAGTGCCGGGCATGGTGGCTCACGCCTGTCATCCCAGCACTCGGGAGGCAGAGGCAGGAGGATTGCCATGAGTTTGAGGCTGAGCTCAGGGCCAGCCTGAACCACAAAGCGAGATTTGTCTCAAAAAAGAAGAAGGAGAAGGAGAAGGAGAAGAAAGAAGGAGGAGGAGGGAGGGAGGGAGGAGGAGGAGGAGGAGAAGAAGGAGAAGAAGAAGGAGGAGGAGGAGGAGGCGGAGGAGGAGAGAACGTTAACAGCACCCAGCTCAGAACACCGGACATCGCCATCCCTGAGCAGCCCCAACCCTACACATTCCCACTACTCCCTGCTCCCAGGGCGAGCCTCCGAGGGCTCACCGTCATGCCAGCTTCATCTTAAATACTTCCTGCCTTATCTTTTTCCTTTTAGCAGCACGTTTGATATGTAGGATACATTATTAATTATTTTTAAATGCATATGGCCCTGAGTAGGATGAATTCTTTCATATCTGGCTTCTTTTGCTCAGTGTTCTGAGCCTAACAGTCGTCCACGGTGTTGCTCATAACTGTGGTTCATCCACTTTCTTTGATGCACCGTGCTCTGTCCCACGAATGTTCCACAGTCAACCTGTTTGAGCATCTCTATCATCTGGGGTTTCTGGTGCTTCCACAACTCAGCCGTGAGTCCTTGTGTGCATGTTCTGGAGGAAACTTTATAATTTACTGTGAGTCACTCCAGGAGTGGAGTTGCTGGGTCTCTGGGACAGGCACATACTTTCCACTTTTACTAATAACTCCAGACTGGCTTCCTGAAGGTTGTGCCACCTCACAGCTCCATCAGCAGAGCAGGAACGCCTGTTCTCCTCCGTATTGTCACCAGTGTTCAGCTGGTTTTGATTTCAGCCATCCTGGTGTGGCGGGATAGTCACGCCTATAATGACAGGATGTGTTAAGAGAAATACATCCTTTGGTGATTTCCTCGTGTGAAAGTCACAGGGCAGGCTAGCACAGGCCTAGACAGGACGGGCCACGTGGCGTGGCCTTTTGCATGGGTTGCTGTCACCAGGTTCGAGGGTGCTGGGGTTTCCTTCTAGAAGTGATTGCTAGACTCTTCCTTTCCTGAACAAAGAATTAGTCCAGATAAATTTAACAGGTACCAGTGTTCTTCACTTACTAAAGGTAGGAAAAAGGCAAGAAATATTCTCTGCAGAGTTCGTATGGGCCAATGAGAGGGAAGAAGGGAGTCAGGGTGGCCCCTAAGAAGGGCACTGCCTCGCTCACTCCTCTGGCCGTCAGGTCCAGGCCATCCTATCCAGACTGCTCGTGTTTTTGCACGGAGAGGGCTTTGGGGACTGTGACCAGCAAGCCACACCCGATGCCCTCCTCAGCTCTGGGCCATCAGAGCAGCATCACACCCTGTTGTACCATCACTGTTTTAGTAAGTGGAAAGAGCATATTCTAAAATAAAGTAGAGAAGATGGTGCGGAAAATATGTAAACCAGCCACAGTCACTTAGCAGCGGTGTTATGTGCTATATTTTCCTACAACTGGTAGTGCAGGGGTTTGTTTACACCAGCACCACCCCAAATACCAGTAATGCCGTGCTCTGCTATCTCCCAGCACCGACGTCATCTCCAGGCAAAGGGAGTTCTTGAGCCCCCCCCCACCCCACAGCACCTGGGTCCAGCTCCAGATATACACCTCATCACGCACAAAGTGTCTCTGAAGCACATAACTCCTCCTCCGTGTGCCACTCGGGGCCAACACTCCAAAGCACCCTCTCCAAATTTTCTCTGCAGATCTTGCCTTTCTCATAGTGACTTGATAAGGTTCCTTAAATATTCTGTTTATAAACACTTTGTCAGTTATGATTTATAAATGTCTTTTACCTCCTAAAGATGTCCTGTGGTTGATTCTTTTTTCTTTCTTGTTCTTGTTTTTTAAAACAAGGTATCATGTAGTTCAGGCTGACCTTGAGCTCACTGGGTGGCCCAGGCTGGCCTCCAACTCATGGGAATTCTGCTGCCTCGGCCCCCCCACGTGTTGGTATTACAGGGGTGCACCACACCTGGCAAGCTGTCTTTAGCAGAGCATTTGGACGATCAAAACTTACTTAGTTAATGTGGTCCCAGGTATCACTTTTTTCCTTTGTCCTGTATCTTGTTTAAGAAACTGATCCTGAAGTTAGGTGTGGTGCATACCTGCGGTCTCAGCATCCTTGGAGGTGGGCAGGATGGCCAAGATCTCAAGCCCAGCCCAGACGATGTAGTGAGACCGCCTCAAATTTAAAAAAAGATGCCAGGAGGAGGAAAGAGACTTACTCTGAAAAGTCGTAACAATCCCTCCCACGTGTGTGTGTGATTGTATTTTATTACACTGTGTATTTTTTCTTGTGACAGGGTGTCACTATGTAGCTCAGGCTGGTCTTGAACTCATTACGTAGCCCAAGGTGGCCTGGAACCTCCAGCAAACACCCCCCCCCCACCTCATCCTCCAAAGTGCTCAGCTTACAGGCGTGCCCAGCTCTTTCCAATATTTTCTAAATATTTTCCCATATTTTCTAAAAGCTGCTTTTCACCTGGAGGTCTCTCGTCCCCCCTGAAATTATGTGTAAAGTATTATGTAAAGCAGAGTCAAGTGTTTTGGTTTCATACCAATTATTTCATCATCTTTATTTTTTCCCCATTCCATAAATACGAGTCACATGTCCATATTTAGGTTAAGAATTTTTCGAAATAAGGTA
>PVIR01005296.1:20326-73581 GCA_004026965.1 Petromus typicus
TAGAAAATGCTCAATGTAAAATAAGGTGAAAGGGGACAATGTTGAGATTGTAACAAAAAAGTAAGGAAACAAATTTTATATATATGGGGGGGTGGTAGGGTGGGTGGGGCTATGGGAAAAAATGAGAATTAAGTTGTGTCTTATACTGGTACAAATCCCCATTATGGAGTGCAAGCATGATGTGTATATTTAATGTACCGATAAAGATAATTTTAAAAAAAGGTAACTGAAAGATTTTTCCAAACTTAAAGGAAGTGTGTTAATACCCAGAGAAGAGAAAGAAATGAAACTCAGAGCAGGTCCCAGAACCTCCGAAGGTGACAGTTTAGGCAAGTTTTTGAAAGAATGTCTGTACCGAGGGATGTCCCTCAGCATCCCGCTCACGGTCCCTCCTCCCCCTGAACAAGCGTCAATCTTCCACGGTGGCCTCAGAGTCTGCAGCTCTGCAGTCATCTGGGTGGAGCCTACTTGGGGAAATCGTGGAGGAAGTCCCGGCCTGGGCAGTCGGGCCTGCACTGCACAACAGGCAGGGGCTGCGTGACTCAGTGCACTTCCTGGGGAGCCAGCCAGGAAGGTTCGGAGCGTGTTATGTGGGGGTCAAAGCTGAGTGTGGCAGCCCGGAATGTCGCTCCGCGGCATCGTGCCTGACTCGAAAGCCCAGCCTCCTGAGTTTGATCCTGGGTACTAAAAAACGGAAAAGCATAAAACTGAGTGCAAATCCTGCAGGAGTGAGACTGCTGGAGTGCTGGCGGACTTCTCAGCCAGCAGCTTTGAATGGGAAGGTTCTGCGGCTGGAAACAATGACACAGTGTAAGAAGGCAGCTACTGTGCCCCTTCCCACTCTGCTCCGGGGTCAGCACAGCTCCCCGGGGTGTGTTTGCAGTTTGCATAGCTCAGGACACACTCGGCCAGAGCTGGAGGATGCGCTGGCCAGGGGCGAATTAAAATACAGAGGCCACATTATAATAATCTACCTTTATGAAGGGACTTGGGGGCAGGAGATAGTGCAAACGCGCATTCCTTCCTTTGTTCCTACGTCCACCATCGCTCTCACGCTTATTCCTAGGGGACAAGAGCCTGCGTGTCTCTTCCCCAAGTCACTTCTACGACAGTGTGAAAGCCTTTAGGGTCTCAGTTTTTCCCTCAGGCAAACATTCCTAAAGTGGTCTCTTTTCCAAGAGCAGCCACTGACTCATCAGCAGCGGAGGCAAGGAAGGCAGGAAACCATCAGTGATTTGGGTCAATGCAGATAATCTGCAGAGAGCTTAGGCAGAAATACACAATAAAAATACAGCACAAGCTATATATGTAATTAAACTTTTTTCTGTAAGTCCATCAAAAGTGTAAAATGAAACAAGTGTGATTGATTTTAAACGCATTTTAACTTTATATTAAAGTTAAATTTTGCACCCTTTGCTTCATACCAAGTCTGAGACCCACTGTATATTTCATTCTCATCATACATCTCAACTCTGTGCTAAGTTATCAGAAATACTTGCTCTGCTTTACAACTTATAAAAATTCAATCTTGGAAAATGTAGATTTATAACCAAGCTGTTGGAAACACACTTAAATGTTTTCTAAATGTGAATCTTGTGTCCATTCTTCAACTTCAATTTCATTTGGTCAAAATAAAGTTCAAATCTTCGGTTGCTCTAGTCACATTTCTAGCGCTCGGCAAGCACTGGGTGGTTGCGCTGGTTGGCTCGAGTGCGGATGTAGCTTTTGGTTTTAGAGTTTAGAAAATAAGAAAGAAAACTGATTCTCCTCCCCCTCAAAGTACCTGGCTATCATATGTATGTCACAAAATTTAAAATAGAGTGACAAGTGTGAGCTCGTTTGTGAGATCAGCATCAACGTTTCCTCCTTTTTTCCTTGTCCTGGTTGTCTCTTTTTTAACCCTTCTCTTTTCTTAACTATGTTTTCCTCCCCTGAACTGTTTCTTTCTTGGGAGGTTCAAGATTATTTCTTGAAAATCCCTCTGTTATAGGTCTGTGCAGATTTACACTTTTTCTTGAAACAGTTTAGATGATTGGTAGGTTTTTTAAAATGATCAACTTTTTGACATGCACCTGTTGCTACGGCTTGTGTTTAGAAGGCCCTCCAAAGCCCGACGCAGTCGAAGGTGGGGCTTTTTCTCAGAAGTGAGAAAAGAAAATGAGACAGAATCTGGTACCAGAGAAATGGGGTCACTCTTGTGCCTGTACCTGACATGTGGTTCAGGAGCCTTTGGAATTGGCTTATGGGAAGTTTGGAAAAGTTTAATGGTGCCAGCTGAAAAGACAGAGCTGGAACGCCTTACGCTGTACTTGATGGGAGATTCTGGCCACAGCTCAGAAGGCTGATAGGAACCCTCTGGTAAAGACCGGGCACAGGAGTTTTCTGTTGGGAAGAAGGATGGTATTGGCTATTAACTCTAGAAAGTGTGTGTTATATACCTTGGCAGAAAGTTTGTCTGCATTTGCTTGTGTCCGGAGACTTTGCCTGAGATTAAGCTTAAGGGTGGTAGACTAATTAATCTTGTAGTAGAACCTGCACAACAGTCTAATGAGGCCACGGGATGGCTACTGTTGGGAGTTTTAAGCCAGATTTCTGTTGAGAATCAAAAGAAATTAGCCTAATAAAATCATTCAAAATGTTTTGAATTTGGCCAGACAAAAGCTCCAGCAAAGTTGTAGCCTGCAAGGAGAGAGCAGAAGACATCTTGATTGCTGAGACGGAAAAGCAAAATAAAAAGGGGCCTGAGGGCATTAAAAAAACCAGCAGGACCCCACCCTTTGCAACTAACCCCAAAATTGCAAAAGTGAAAGACTGCTTTGAGAAGACAGCCCCAGGGCACCGCATTCCAGAGTGGCAGAGGCCCGGGGAAGTTATCCTTCTGAGTTTGGTTCCTAAGCACAGGACCCTTACATGCAAGAGAGAAGGAAGCCTGGCTCCTGACTGCTCCGGCTGGCAGCAGACCTGGGCATCATCTACGTGGTGCTGATTTTGGGCTCGTGCAGAATGCAAGAGCTGTGGAGTCAGGGAGGGTTCCACTCAGATTTCAGAAGAAAGCGGGGAGGACAGGCCGCATGCCCGAGGGGCAGTGTGTGACGCTCTGAGAGTTAAGTCAAACGTGCAGTGGGACCGAAAAAGCTTGGAGAAGCCAAAAGTGGCCTGGGGAAAAGTGAAAGGAGAGAGTAGACCCAGCAAGACAGAAGCCTGGAGGGCTACAAGCATCAAGCATCCGAAGTGCCAGAGGGAGGACACCTCCAGGCGCTTCGAAGTTCGCTACTTGCCCCAGATGGCCAGAGATGCTAGAAGTGGGAGTGGAAGACTTAATATTTGCTGTGCTGTATTTTGATTTTGCTTTACTTGCATCTCTTGCTATCCCCTTGTTTGTTTATAACCTTTGGAATGAGTACGGCAATCTCATCTCATCGAATGTTGGAATTATTTAACTTTCTTTGCATGTATTCAAGGGCTGGTAGCCAAGAATTTGCCCTAAATCTCAGATGAGACTTTGGACTTTGACTTTTCAACAATGCTGAGACTGTCAGGACTTTGACAACTCTTAGAGAGATGGACTAACTATTTTAGTGTAAAGGAGTGTGCATGACTCTTTGGGAGGCCAGGAATGGAACTGTATGGATTGGGTCTAGACGTTGATATCAATGGAGGTCGTGAAACCACTCACTCGGAAACAGGCTTTGTGAGAGAAAAAGAAAAGTTAATTCCAGTGAACAAGGACTTAAATCAGGGAGAGACTTTAGCATCCAGCTTGGGAGAGAGCCACATTTATCGCATCTGTGTGTGGATAGGCTGACACTGGGAGAGAGAAATAGCAGCGACCAGCTGAGGGAGATTTCACCCACGTGTGGATGAGCTAAATTAAGAGGTAGATAAACCAGGTGTGGTGGCTCACACCTGTAATCCCAGCACTTGGGAGGCAGAGGCAGGAGGATTGCTGTGAGTTCAAGGCTGAGCTCAGGGCCAGCCTGAAGTGCAAAAGAAAGTGAGACCCTGTCTCAAAAAAAAAAAAAATTTAAAGGTAGATATTAGCTGCTAGCTGGGAAGGCAGTTAGGCTCTTAGAGGTTTTAAAAGAAGGGCTATAATCATAGGAAATGCTTATATCAGAGGGTCTAACAGTTTTTTACTTAAAAATCTGTTTTATCTGATATTATAACCACTTATTTGGTTACTCTTTGCATGGCACATATTTTACTATCACTTTATCTACTTTAGTCTTTGAATCTCAAATGTATCATATGGGTAGCCTGTAGCTGAATAAGATTTTCTTCTTCATTTAGGCAATTTGTTTTTTAATTGAAGGATCACCCCATTTATATTTATCTCCTTTATATAACACACACACATACACGTACACACACAGAGTTGTTTCTGGATATGTGTAGAAAATTGGTTCCGGGACCCCCACTGATACTAAAATCTGCAATGCTAAGGTTCCTTACATAAAATGATGCTTTATTTGTGTGTTATGCAATTGTTGCATAACATTAATATTTGCATTAATAGATGGATAACATTAATAGCCATAATAGTTGCATAACACTTACATTATGTAAATATCATCAGCAATTTGGGGATGAATTTAAATATATTAGAGGTTCCATATGAGCTACATGCAAATAAAATACCATAGGAGTGGGGGGAGGAAAATGTTTTTTTAAAATGTCGCTTCCATACTGTGTATTGTGTCATGTATAGATTTTGAAACTATCATTGTTTCCTAAATGCAGTATAGCAACTATTGCACAACTGGAACACCCAATTTGTAGCAGGAAAACTACCTCACCAAAGTTTCTCCCGGGGAGTCTGCAGCACGCAGTCTCCCCTCCTTTTCTCCTTTCATACCACTGTACCAACAACCCCCAGGTGGATTTTCCGTGCACAGAACCACGCTGACTCAACTCATGGAGGTGTTCCTACTCAAGGTAACTACCCACTGGTCCACCACAAGGACTATGCAAAGACTGAGCACAGACCATTTCCCATTCTCTGTAGGAATGTCACACAAATTACAGTTAGATATTGTAAGCTAGCGGCACAGTCTTTTAATGATTGCCACATGCAACTGTGTTTTAAGTGATATAGGAGAACAAAGTGTTACAACAAAAATGCATTATATTTATCTCTGTTTGTGATTACTGAAATTTTTCTATTTCTTCATGTGAACTTGGGTTCGTTATGTCATGCCCTCTTTTCTCAGCCTGAAGGATTCTTTTAGTATTTTTTATGGAGAAGTTCTGCTAGTCTTGAATTTCCAGTGTGGTGTTTATCTGATAATGTCTTCTCTTAATTTTTGAAGAATTTTTTTGCTGAATGTGGAATTTTTGATTGGTAATCTTTTTCTCATAGATTTTGAATATGTACTCTCTTGTTTCATGGTTTCTGTTGATAAATCAGTTGTTAATCTTATTCAATTCAGAATTTCTTTTTTAAAATTGAGTTTATTGATACAGTTTACATATACATTATGATCACATTCAACATTAAAAATGTGTACCTGTGCATGATATATCTTGATTCTCATTTTTCCCTTTCCCCTGACCATCCTATAACCCCCAACCTCCTATACACATAAGCTTTACTTCCATTTTCTGTTACTAGTATCAAAATTTTTCTTTTCCTTCTTTATTTTCCTCACCCCCCCCCCTTTAAACATTCTCTTCCTATTTCACATTATCTATCAAACATTCTGGACCTTATTTAAACCTTTAGGTTCTCGTACTACAGAAACAATATGGTATTTACACATCTGTGTCTTATTTATTTCACTTAAAAACATGTCCTGAAATACATCCATACATAAATGCCTCAATTTTATCATTCTTATGGCTGAGTAATCCTTCATTTTATTTTTTAAAATCCCCATATTTTCTTTATCCAGTCTCCTGTTGATGGGCTTTTTCCAAGATTTAGGTCTTACAAACTGAGCTGCTATAAACACGGGTACACACACATCACTCTAGTATGATTCCTTTGATTCTTTCGTATGTATACCTAGCAAAGAAATAGCAGGGTCAAATGGGACCTCCAATCCTAGCTTTCTGAGGAATTTCCACACTGATCTCCACAGTGGTCACACTAGTCTACATTCCTGTCAATGATGGAGAAGGGCTCCTTTTTGCCCAACATCCTCGCCCACATTTGTTATTGGTTGATTTCTTTTTTTTTTTTTTCCAGGTTTTTTGAGACAGGGTCTCGCTTTGTAGTTCAGGCTGGCCCTGAGCTCAGCCTCCAACTCACATCACAGCAATCCTCCTGCCTCTGCCTCCCGAGTGCTGGGATTACAGGCATGAGCCACCACGCCCGGCACTGTGGTATGTGGTACTGGCTGCTGCTGAGCATGAGTCTCCACACCCAGTATAGGTATGTGGTTACCGGAGATCGAACCCGGGTCCTTGTGCTTCCAAGACAGGCGCCGGAACCATTGAGCTAACTCCCCGGCCCTGTCGGTTGATTTCTTGATAACAGCTGTTCTTTGTGGAGTGAGATGGAATCTCAGTGTTGTTTTCATCTGCATCTCTCAAATGACCAGTGATGTTGAACATTTCTTCATATGTTTCTTAGATGCCTATACTCTTTCCTCTGAAAAATGTCCGTGCTTTTCAGATGCCCATTTTTGAACTGGGTCTTTTAAACTTAAATTTAAATTTTAAGCTCTTTATGTATACTAGAAAGTAGTCCTTTGTCTGAGAAATAGCTGGTTGAGATAAAGTCCATCTATTCCAATATTCTGTAGAGTTTAAACCATGAATGGGTGTTAGATTTTTTTGAATACTTATCCTGCATCTATTGAGATGATTGTATGGTTTTTGTCCTTGATTCTGTTAATATAGTGTATTACATTTAGTGATTTATGTATGTTGAACCACCCTTGCATTCTTGGGGTGAATCCAACTTGATCAGGGTATATAATCTTCCTTATAATCCTCTGTGTTCTGTTTGCCAGTATCTTATTGTAGACTTTTGCATCTATATTCATTACAAAGATTGGCCTAGAGTTCTCTTTTTTGGTTGGGTCTTTCTCTGCTTTTGGAATCAAGCAGGTAATTGCTTCCAGGAATGAATTTGGGAGTTTTGAGTCCCTTACAATTTCATTAAAGAGTTTGAAAAGTAGTGGCATTAGCTTTTCTCTAAATGACTTACAGAATTCATCAGTGGAGTCATCAGAACCTGGACTTTTCTTAGCTGGTGGGTTTTTAATTACGTTTTGAATTAAATTACTTAATTACATTTTGAATTTCATTGATTGATCTTGGGATGTTTAGGGTTTTTGTATCTTCTTCATTCCACTTTGGGAGTTCATGAGCGTCTGTCCTCTGCTCCATCTTACTGGAGTACAGGTCACGTAAGTATTGATGACACTCCTGATGTCTGCTGGGTCTGTTGTGGTTTCACCCCCTTCACCCATAATTGCGTGGATTTGGGCCTTTTCCTTCCTTTTCTTGATAGGATTGGCTAGAGGTTTGTCAATATTGTTTATTCTTTCAAAGAACCAGCTCTTCAATTCATTGAACCTTTTCTATCAATTTTTTTAGTCTCCATTGTATTTATTTATCTTTTTATCCTTGTAATTTCCTTTCATGTATGAGCTTTGGGTTTGTCTTCTATTCTTTTTCTGGAAGCTTGAGGTTTAACAATAGATTGTCTATTTGAGCTCACTCTGTTTTCCTAGCTTGGGTGTTCACTGCGATGGATTTCCTTCATAGCACTGCTGTCATTGTGTCCCGTAGATCCCTGTGTGTTGTACTGGCATTATCATTTAATTGTAGAAACTGTCTAATATGTTCTTAAATTTTGTTTGTGACCCATTGGTAACTCGGGAAAGTGTTATTCAACTTTCATGTATTTAGGAAATTGTTGGAATGTTTTTATATTGATCTCCAATTTTAAGGCATAATGGTCTGAGAATATACAAGGAATAACTTCAGCTCCTTTGAATTTACTTAAACAAGTCCAATGAGCCAAAGTGGCCCATTTTGGAAAATGACCCACATGTCCTTCCAGTTTGCAGGGTGGAGTGCTCTGTAGGCATCTGAAGTCCATTTGTTCAAAAATTGGGCTCAGTCCTTACATCCCACTGTTGACTTTTGGTCTAGTTGATCTGTCTATGTGTGAGAGTGGGGTGTTGGGGTCCCCATGACTATTGTATTAGTATTTATGTGCCTTTTCATGTCCACTAATATTTTCTTTATACGATGTTAACATTTGGGGGTCTTAACATTTGGCGTATATTTATTTATGACTGTCGTCTCCTCTTCTTGGGCTGTTCCCTGTATAAGGGTGTGGTGACCTTCTTTGTCTCTCTAAATTAGTTTTGGTTTGAAGTCGACTTTATCTCCAATTAAGAGAGTCTCTCTGCTTTTTTGTGGCTTCCTGTCACATGGAGAACTGTTTTCCATCCTTTTGCTTTCAGCCCATGGATTTATTTTTCAATTACATGTGTTTCCTGAATACAGAATATTTTTGGATCTTTCTTCTTGATCATTCTGCCAGTCTATTTGTTTAATTGGTGAATTGAGGCCATTAACATTGATGGTTATCCCTGATAGGTGTTGACTTGTACTTGTCATGATATTTTTCTGTAGTTGGTTCTTTTATTATTATTTTCTCCCCTACTATTTAATTCCTTGTCTTGCCCAGCAGCTTCATTCTTTTAGGCCCCACGGAGTTGTGAGCCTCATTGTCTTTTTCTAGGATATTGTTTAGAATTTTTTGGAATGCAGGTTTAGTATTCATGAACTTTCTCAAGTGTTCTTCATCATGGAAATATCTTAAACTTCCCCATAAATTTTAAAGGATAGTTTTGCAGGTTACATGAGTGCAGGTTGGAGGTTGTTTTTCGTTAGGACTTGAAATACTTCATTCCAGGCTCCCTTTGATTTGAGGGGTTGTGTTGAAAAGTCTGCTGTAATGGGCTTTCCTTTGTGTGTGATCTGTTTCTTTTCTTGAGCTATTTTCAAGATTTCATTCTTCTGTTGAGATTCTGGTATTGTAACTACTACTAACCTAGATGTGGATTTATTTGATCATGGTTAGTTGCAGTCCCATATGCCTCACTCATTTGTGTGTCAAGTTCTTTTCTCTTGCTTGAAAGTTTTCTGCCATTAAATCTATGAAAAGGTGTTTATGTCATTTGCACTGTCTCCTGTTTCTTCATTGATTCTGATCAGTTTTAATTGTTCTTCTTCACATCACCTAGCAGCTGGTGGATTTATTTCTCATGGTCCCTTGGTATTTTTAAGAAATCTTTCCTTTTCTGGTCACTAACTGCAATCCTGTCTTCTATGTCTAAAATTCCGTCTTTGGATTTACTAGTTCTGCCTGATTTCCAGGCCAATCTGTTATCGGAGTCCATTGGTTTTCTCTGCCAGGATTCCATCATGTCCTTTAAGTTTTCTATTTTTTATCTGTGCTATTCACCCTGATCGTCATCAGTGCCGTTATATGAGATTATTTACGATTTTTTTCCCCAGATCTTCTCTTGTGTCCAGTTCACAGAGCTCAGATGGTTTTGTTTCAGGGTGACCTGTCTCACTGGTCCCTAATTTTCCCTTTGGAGATTGGGAATTCTGGACATGGGTCTTATTTGGGTTTTTTTTCTCATTTTTATTATTTTGATATTGTTAGTGCTTTTAGTTTAATTTCTGGGTTAAAGTCTGTAAACTGCTTATTGCTAGTATTGGTCTTGCTAATATTTAGAACCCTCAAGAAATGAGTTCTTCCTGGGTCATCAGACTGATATCACTGACTCTTAGGCTTCTGTGTAAATCCCGACACAACCCCAGCACTTACAGCACTGATGCAGATTCTGGGCCTGCGTCTCGAGATGGTCTCAAGAGAAGTCAGCCTGTAAGTGCCGTTCAGATGGGGCAGAGCCACTCAGTGCCAGTCTTGCCTGAGCCCAGTCCCAGCGCTGCCATGTACCTTACTGCTTAGATGGGGATTCCAGGTCTGAGTCTCACCAAGGATTTCTTATACGTAACGAATCACTTAGGTAAAGCAGCATTGAGGCTTTTATCAAATGTAGGAGGTTTGATACGATTTCTTCAGATATTCTTTGGCTCCTCTTTTCTTCCCCTCCAGCAGGAACTGCCACTATGCCTGCTTCTTCGTGGTAGTTGCAGGAGCAGGAAAGGGAACAACATTACTAGAACCCTGAAGTGGGTCCTGTGCTCCTGTGAGCCAGAAGCATGACACAAATTAAAGGATAGAGATGGAGATGAGACCTAAAGAAGCAGGGCTCCGGGCCTGACAAGTGCTCCTCTGGGCAGCAAGACGAAGGTACCCAATGTTGCCGCTGCTTATTGGCTTCATAAGGAGTACCAGATGTCTTGGAGGGTGGTAGTAATCCTATGACTCTGAGGATCTTAGGGCAGCGAGGGGTTTATGTTGATTAGGATGGTAAGATGAGCAAAGACGTTCTTATAATGGGTAGGATGAGTTAGCTGATAATGAATTTGTCCCTCTACAAGTGAGAACTTTTTCTTACTACTTGGTTCTCAAGGAACCAGGAAGAGGGCCTGATTTAGCTCAACTGGTACCGCCCCTGCCTTGGAAGCACAAGGGCCTGAGTTTGATTCCCGGTATTGTCATCTTGTGCTTGAGTATCATAGAATCATGGAGTCACTGAGATCTCAGCTGTGACCAGAGTCAAAAATGTAGTTAGGTTTCGGCATGTCTGAGCTGGCCTGTGGAAGAAGGCGAGGCCTAGCCATGATTTAATTGTAAAATGATTTTTTCCCAGAAGTTATGTAGAATGGCTCCTAACAGGTAGTGCCGTGGCTCTCTGGGGCTCTACACGTCTTTATTGCTATTGTTTAACGGGGATCTCATTTTTATACTTTTCTTAAGTTCTTGGAACACAATTTCTTTAGCACTCGGCACAATCTACAGTGGATGATTTTGTGTCATTATCTGGTAAGTTCCATGTCTGAGCCCCTAATGCTCGGGGCCTATTTTACCCTGTTGTCTGGACTGTCCCTTTTCACTTCTTCATGTCTCATAGTTTGTTTGAAAACTGAATTTCTTCAGACATAATACATGCACACTAAAAAATAAATGACATCCTCTTCAGCCAGAGCTTATTGCTTTTACCGTTTGTTGGATTACAGTTATTACCACTATTGTTTTAGCGACTTAACTAAATTAATACCATATAATGTGTATTTATTGACATGTATTATGTGAAACATCCCCGGGAGTTCTGTGAACTTCTCAAAGTTCCTAGAGCCATTTCATTTCCGAGATGTTCCTCTAAGTTTCTGCTCCGCCTGCTCCCCGCACCTCTCGCCACCTTCCCGGGTGCTTTACTGTGTTTCGTAACCGCCCTCAGAGAAGTCGGGCGGGGTGAGCGCTGAGTACACAGACAAGCTTGTGGAACGTCCTAGTGACCGAGGGCAGGTCGGATAATGGCAGTTATCCAGGAGCAGGACTCTGCAAAACGCCAGCCTCAGAGGCTTCCAGGCTGCTGTTGTCATCATGTTACACACACGCACACGCACACGCACACACACGCATGCACGCACGCACGCACACGCACGCACGCACACACGCACACACGCATGCACGCACACACGCACACGCACGCACACATGCACACACTGCTACCCTGAGTCCAGGAGAAGGAATAGAACTGGGGCACAGTACGATGCCACAGAGCTCGCCCTTCTGAAATTCAGTCATTTTACTTGAGCAATCCTCCACAGATTGCTATGAGCTTTGTTTATTGTTTTTATTTGCCTTAGAGTTCTGAGAAAGTAATTTTGACTATTCGGTTGGTATAATGAATGATACCATCTCCGGAATAGGATATGTTGGATGAAATGTCAGGAATAGCGCAGGATCTGAGGGTCTATGACTTCCAACCACTTTTACTAAACCTAGAGAAAGAATTTAGTCATCTAATGATCATAGGAAAGAGGTGACACTGAATGCTTTTTAAATTTTTTCCTAACACGAGCCATCCCTGGATTCCAGAAGGCTTCTCTGGGGAATCTGGTGGGACGGCATAGGACGTGCTCTGTTTGTTGCTCGGCTCTGGGCCTGAATGGACTGTAGTGAAGATGTTGCCATAATAATAGTTAGCAACCCCTGGTCAGCTATGGAGCTGCCAAGTCCAGGTGGCTCGCTGGGCGGTGTGTGCTGACCCCTGCCTTCCCAAAGCCAGCAGCTAGAATTCTCATGAAAATGCTCCTATTTCAGTTGGCACAGAACTGAGACTAGTTCTAGGCTCTGATTTGATTTTGCATCTTGTGATAATAAAATGCCCACTCCGGAATCCTTCAGTTTAGGATGAGAATGACCATCTCTGCCCCTTCGTCTCACCCAGACACTCATGCTGTGCAGTGAAAAGCCTCGGCCCGGATGCCAGCTGAGGTATTATTTGTCAAACTGAAAAATAAATCATAATTTTGTGAACATGAACCCAGGTCGCTACTGCTCCCTAGAAGTCTGGGCCAGGCTTCAGACGGGAAGCACAGGTGGCGTTCGGCATAGCACTCAGAGCAGCGCTCTGGCTCCTGCTCGTACCTGACCCTCCTGCACCTGGCTAAGTGGCTGACCCAGAAGCAGCTCACAGCCTTGAGATGACAAAAGCGTTGTTCTTCCACCTGAGAGAGGGAAGGAAGAGGAGGAGGACGGCTGCACGCCTGTGTCCTGTGAAGGTGAGGGAGGCAGATACTCATTTCAAAAGAGCTAAGGCACACGACTGAGGGGCCTCCCGAGCGTGCTCAGGAGCAGGCTTGATTCCCAGGAAAGGCGAGAAACAAGGAAAGGTCTTAGTCTTCTCTTCAACTTCCCACTTCCGCAAATTCAAAGCTCTGAGTTTTGTTTTTCTTTTCCTCTGAAAGCCAACACTGTTTGACATAAATCATGACACTGAGCGATTCAGCTGCAAGTATTGAGCTCTGACCTCATGCCAGCCATTGTGCTCGGCCTAGAACAGAGAGCTGCTCTTGGGCTAAAGTGAAACAACGGCAAACTAGCTCCACACAGCACGTGGCACACACTATTCGTGGCATCGGAGGTAGTGACCTCGGCTCGGAAATCGGGCATCTCCCTAGTCTCCGAATGTTCCAAGTGAACGTTGTGTATGCTTTTTTCCTTCATTCACTCAACAAATTATACCGGGCAACTGCTCTGAGATAGAAAGAAGCAAACTTGGCAGGACACAGAAGATATAACTGCCCCAGTTGCTGTGCCAAGAGTTATTCTGCATTATGTTGTAAGTGGAGGAGCCATGATCCTGCAGAGCAGGAGAGCAGAGCAGGAGGCGACAGCAGAGGAGAACGCTCAGCACAGAGCCAGTCCTCACGTACACCGGCACTCTCCTGGCTGCAAACCCCACTCCTGAGTGTGCAAAACCATGAACAGTGTAGGCTTGCAACGGAGGCCTGTGCTCTGTGGACGCAGGAACATCCCAGAACAAGCTGGCCAGCCAATTATAAAGAGTTCTAACTGGAGTAACAACATAAAGCCCCGCATGAAACACAGATGGAAAACAGCCCACTGCCACGCAGCAAAGCTGTGTATAACATGAGAAAATGTCACCCATAGCCCAAAAGGGACCAGGTCACGCAAACCACCCCAGATAGGCCCCCAGCTCCCCATTCTCCTAACTTTCGGGGGAACACAAGCCACACAAGCTATGAAGATGGACACTGGTCCTATGACAGGCCTACTTTCCTCTTAATGCCCTTCCTGTTCAGCTTCGTCGCTTTCCGGCTTTGCTACCTTTTCACTGAAGTTACAGAGTCTCTCATCCACCAGAGTCTATTGTTCAGGAAAATTTGGAAGGAGGAAGTTGGCCAGCAAACACTGGTCTAATTCTGGCAGCCAGAAAGGTTTCAAAGGAAAACACGCTGAGCCTATACAGATAAGACACGTAGGGGCGAAGATCTGGTCACAGGGTCAGCTGACCCAGACGCAGGCATAGGCGCCCACGGAGAGCCTGGGAGCTGGCAGGGCCGGCTTCCTGTTGGCATACTGCACCACCTCCTCGTTCCCCTGCAGAGCTCAAGGCCGTCAAGTCAGACAAGAGGAGGAGAGAAGCCCGGGCAGAAAGGTTGAGCAACCCAGGTGGGGGCAGAAGAGGCCACCTGCGTGAGAGCCAGCAGCCTCTGTCGGGGGAAGGAGGAAGAGGGAAGGCAGGAGGAGCTTCTGAGCAAGGCCAGACGGAGGCACAGGTGCCCCAGGCATGAGAGCCGAATGCCACACACTGCGGGGGAGGAGGGCACACGGCAGGTTCCTCAGGCTAAGAGTGATCACCAGAGTCAGACTGCCGGTCGGCCGCGCCACCACGAGGCACTTCCCCAACTCCTCGCCCGTGTCCTCCTCTGAAACTAGCTCAGCTGAGGCCCACCTCGCAGGATTATTTGGAAGCTTGTGAAACACTGCTGCCCGGCCGGGCAGTGCTCAGACGGCAGTAACCGCTCGTGCGTCTTCCTGAGGATGCCATTGGCTGGAGTTAAACTGACTTAGAAATCCAGAGGTGGAATCAACCTTGTCTTACAAAAAGCACTGGATCCGCTCACGTGGAGCCTTGAGAGGCACCAGTCACAGAGCAGGACGTTACTGTGTCAGCAGGACAGACAGACGGACAGCCTCAGGTGCTCGGGTCCTTGCCAGGCTGGGTGAGCACAGCTCACATCCGTGAATCATTAGAGAATGTCATAAAACCATTTTTTAGAAGTTTTGGGTAATTGGATGCATTTCCTATTTTAGCAAATGTATTTCTTTTTCTTTTTTTGTTTTTTTGTTGTTGTTGTTTTGTTTTTTGTTTGTTTGTTGTTTTTGAGATAGGATCTCTCTTTATAGTTCAGGCTAGTCCTGAAGTCATTATGTAGCCCAGGCCAGCTTTGAACTCACAGCAATCTTCCTGCCTCTGCCTCCCATGCTGGGATTACAGGCGTGAGTCACTACGCCCAGCACTGTTATATGAGGTTACCGGGGATTGAGCTAGAGACCATGCGCTTGCAAGCCAGATGCCAGAACCACTGAGCTAAATCCCCAGCCCTGCAAATGTACTTCTTAACCTTTCTACAGATTGTAAATTTATTCTATTTGCTTCTGATTAATTTGAATCTACTTAACCCATTGGTGCCTAGTGTTGCATTTTTGGAGTGCCACAATGAAACGTAATAAAAATGTTTTCTCTTCCAATTCTTATTCCTTGAATTTTTCTAAGTAATATATGTGAATTTCATGCAAAAAAATTGCAGTGTTTGGTATAAGTGAGTTTATCACCGTCTTTTGAAGAAGTCCTCCAAGGCTCACGGTGATGACCCGTGTCCCTCGACCCTGCCTCTAGCTCTTTCTCCTTCTTCCAGAAACAGACTCCAGCAAGGAGTGGAGGCCGCACTTCTCAGTCTTAATTTTAGAAACCAGTCTCCTTGGGCAGGCTGCCTGGGCGGCCTCCACACTCGGCGCCTCCGTGTCTTGAGCCTCAGCTCAAGGACCAGGCCTCGCGCACTGGCAGGTCTAACCCAGAGGGGAGATTGTACAAGCAGGGCAGTCTAACCACACTGTGGCCTGAACTTTGCCCCCTTTGAGGTTTGCCTATTAAAAACAAATCGGACAAGGAAATGAAAGATCAGAGTGTTAAATCTTTGCTTACTTTGTCCATGCCTGAGGGAAGATAACGCGCTGGGGAGGCATTTTCAGTTTCCCATGAAACTGGAATTCTAGGTGCAGCCAAGTTCGTTCCAGTGACTCTCCAGCAGCCGCGCTTGAGCATAGTTGTTATCGCAGCTGTAATCGGTAGTGGTCCAGGGTTCATAGTGTCCTTCCGTCACTCTGAGAACCAGGCGCCCATGTGGAAACCAGGCCCTCGGTGAGGTCTCCCCTGCGCCAAGTCCACGGTAAGTACTGGCTGGAGGAACTCGAGGGGCCCCGGCGCCCCCGGAACTGTCCACTGCCTGCAAGCCACGGGCCTCAGGCTGCTCTGAGGCCGCAGTGGGAAGAGCCGTCCAGCTGGATGAGAAGCTGGCGGGGCGCGGGGTCCCCGAATCTGAGCACAAGCACATGGCCGAAGGAAGGGCCTGCTGTGCACGGTGGACACTGGGCGGGGGACGTGGCAGCCGCTGACTTCGGACGAACAAGTCCGCGGACGCCAGGCGAGGCCGCCAGGCCGGAGCGAGCCGAGCAGAGGACCAGTGGTGAGCAGAGGGCTGAAGCGGTTACGCGCAGAGACTGTTTACAGCCTCTGGGTCCGCAGAGATTCTCCCCGGGCTCGTGGTGTCCTGAACAAAGCTGCTCAAGACGCATGTAAGGGGACTACGGCTCTACATTCACCAAGGAGGGAAATAAGGACAGGGCCAGGCGCCTTGGTCCTCCGCTCCTGGATGGCTTCTGCCTCGGCAGCCCAGGCACCAGGACCTGTGTCCTCGAAGGAATTCTCCGCGTTCTGTGGAAGGCTCGCGTGGCTCCACCAGATGTAAATGACAAATGGAAAAGATAGTGCTCAGGACAGCAGCGGGGACCCTGTGCTGTGCGCATGCGCCCTGGGCCGCCTGCCTGACACCTCACCCCCGAGCTCGGCTCCTGCTCGGGAGCAGCAGCCAGGCCGTGCTCCTCCCCGCGGGAGGCCGTGACTCCTCTGGCCCTCTCCTGCCCAGAAGCTGTGCAGAAGTCCTCCCTGGAGGTCTTCCCGAGTCCAAGCCACCGGCCCGAGTCAGAGAAATGCAGGAGCCAGCGGCACGTTTATCACGCTATGGACTTTACCACACTGAGTCCATAGGGGCAGCACAAATGTCAACTCACAGTCAGGATAAAAACGACACTTCTGTATTCACAGGAGGTTGACCGGCCCAGCCCTGCCCGGCCCGAGGACAGCCTGTCCCTCAGACTCTCAAAATCAGTCATTTGGGGGGCCAGGGATTTGGCTCAGTGGTTCTGGCGCCTGTCTTGCAAGCGAAAGGGCCCAGGTTCAATCCCCGGTAACCACATAACATACTGAGTGCGGAGACTCACCCCAGTAGCAACCAGTACCACATACCACAGTGCCGGCCGTGGTGGCTCACGCCTGTAATCCCAGCACTGGGGAGGCTGAGGCAGGAGGATTGCTGTGATGTGAGTTGGAGGCTGAGCTCAGGGCCAGCTGGAACTACCAAGCGAGACCCTGTCTAAAAAAAATAAAAAGCAATCATTTGGGGAAATTCACTCCAGCCTTTCGGTCTTAGTCCCAGATTAGGTGGATGTCAAAGAACGAGGCTGCACTTAAGCCCAGCTCAAGCAGTGAGGTCTCCGAGGCCACGCAGGACTGTGCGGGCATCAGCCACAGCCGGGGAAGCAACAGCAGGGTAGGAGCTGCTGCAGGCGGAAGAGGCCGCCGACACCCCCGGTCTGCCGACCACCCAGCCCAGGGCAAGTGCCGCCCGAGTGCCACCCGAGCACACGAGCGTCCCCCCTCTGGGAGCACCGTCTCCCAGGCCCGTGCAGCCCTGGAGGGGCCTTTGGATTTTTGCCTAATAAACCCTCCCAAGGAGTGTGCGAATCTCCCAACTGCCTGGACAGCGGGGGCATCAGAGGAAGAGCTTCACCGTGGGCGCCTTGTACCGCCCTCCGCGCTCTGGGACTAGCACTCACCCTGCTTGCTTTCTGCTTTATTTACTCACCAGTTCTACCCTCCAGGTATCCACCCAGCCACGTTTTTTTCTCCACTAAAATAAGTTGCAAGCCTTAAGCATATCAGAGCGCTCTTAGACAAGGATTGGATTTATTAGATATAGCCACCCTGGACAATATAAAATACAATGTATATAAAATTGAGGTTATAGGTTAGCAGATTAATGTTTTTAATTATTTTCCTGCTGCTAGACCAATCGCTTCCTTACGGTCCAGGGGAGGCGTGGTACGTGACTCCACCTAGTGGACATTGTGCGCGTAACCACGCTGGAAGAATCAATATCGTCAAAATGGCTATACTCCCACAACTATTATACAGATTCAACGCAATGCCAATTGAACTCCCAACGGCATATTTCACAGATCTAGAGAAAATAATTCAGAAATTCATCTGTAATCACAAAAGACCTAGAATAGCAAAAGCAATTTTAAGCAATAAGGACATGATGGGAGTATTACTATCCTCAACTTGAAACTGTACTACAAAGCCACTCTGATAAAAACCGCATGGTACTGGCAAAGCAACAGACCCGAGGACCAGTGGAGTAGATTAGAAGATCCAGAAACAACTCCAGACACACTAAGCTATCTCATTTTTGACAAAGGAGCCAAATGCCCTCAGTGGAGGAAGGACAGCCTCTTTAACAAATGGTGCTGGAAAAACTGGACTTTAACCTGCCAGAGACTAAAGCTAGACCTAGCTCTTTCACTGTGTGCTAAAATAAAATCAAAGTGGATTAGGAACCTAAATATTAAAACAGACACACTAAACCTGCTACAAAACAGGTTAGGTAAAACTCTTGAAGACTTTGGTTTAGGGAAAGATTTCATGAACAAATCCTCCATAGCACAAGAACTGGTAGAAGAAATGAATAAATGGGATCTCATCCTATTGAGAGGTTTCTGCACAGCAAAAGAAACCACCAGCAAAGTGAAAAGACAGCCAACAATACAGGAAAGAATCTTTACCAGCTGCTTCTCAGACAAAGGCTTACTATCTAGAATATATAAAGGGATTTAAAAATCAATCCACCCAAATTTAAAGACCCAATTCAAAAAAGGGCATCTGAAATGAACAGACACTTTTCAGAGGAAGAAATAAAAGCAGCTAAGAAACATACGCAGAAATGTTCAATATCACTAGTCATTTGAGAGATGCAGATGAAAACAATAGTGAGATATCATCTCACTCCACAAACTGCAGTCCGATCCCCACTTAGGACTCGCCTCGGGACCTTGAACTGCGGAGAGGCACGAATGTATCTAGCTCAGACTCAGTAACTCAGCTGGGACATGGTCTGGAGGACATGGTGTCCCGGGCTGGAGTCCAGCACGGCAAAAACTAACTTTCAGTATGACTCATTTTCTCAGAGTACTGTATATTTGATTTAATGTAGTTTTAAATATTCAGAAAAAAGGTCACCCTGGGGCTGGGGATTTAGTTCAGTGGTTCTGGTACCTGCCTGACAAGTACAAGAGCCCGGGTTCGATCTCCGGTAACCACATACAACAATGCCGGGTGTGAAGACTCACGACCACCAGCAGTGAGAACCACATACCACAGTGCCGGGCGTGGTGGCTCACACCTGTCATCCCAGCACTCGGGAGGCAGAGGCAGGAGGATTGCTGTGAGTTCAAGGCTGAGCAGGCGGGTGGAGGGAGCGCCCTGTCTCCAGCATCTGCCCTGCGATACCTTTGTGGGTAAACCGGTAGACGCCAAGTAGAGTTGCCTTGTTATTGTGGTGTTCCTTACGCCGACTTTGCCTGTTTATCTATCATAGCCCAAAAAGCTTAGAGAGCTTCTTCCCAAATGTGCCTCTCGGCCTTCATTTCCATGTCATTCTCTGCCATTTGCAAGAACATAGCCAGGCTTTGCTGAGCAGACACTGCACAGGCTATTGCTTTGGTTTGGACACATTCATTACTATATTAAGACCACGACCACTGAGTTTTTACCTTTCTGCATCAAAGAGCCATTTTCATTGTATGATTACGCTGTGCTTATTGTCCCGTCTGATCCCATCCAGCAAGTCCATGGACCGACTTGCCAGAACTGTTTGCTCAGTGCCTGTCACCACACTGCACCGTGTGCTCACGAAGGTCTTTTCACTACGTGGCTCTTGTTTGGTTTCTTCTGAAAAATTTTGTTTGGCTTAATGATTCCTTTTATAGCTAGCTTAAAACTATGACTAATTACAAAAGTATTGCCTTCCACTCCTTTCATTATTTCATGTCCTTTTCCTCCACACACAGCTAAATGCACACACGCACACATGCACACACACACCTGCTTAATGCTTACCTTTCTGTCTTACTCTGCTATTCATAATCTCCCTCAGCTCCCAGAGGCTATGAGGAAGTTGGCGTATTGAGCCTAGCTTCTCTCGTTTCTGTTTTGATGATCCTCCCTTATATGGTCAGAGATTATAATTCAGTCTGGAATCACAACAGCTGGAGTTGTTTTAGATTCAAATATAGAAATAGATTCAAAACGTACCTTCACTCTCTTTATCATGATGTTCGTTTGGCTTCTTCTTCTAGCAGTTTCTTCAAGAAATTTCAGGGGGGAAAAGCTCAGGCTTTCAGAGAAACGGCCTTAAACATGTGACATGAGCACACTACAAAAGTAAAAGGCAGGGGTGATTCGAACCGTTCACAGGGATCTGATTCACCGAATGCCGGCTTTGTCACACCAAACCAGAACAGTGCAGGCCGACGATACAACCCGAGCGAGCGAGCAAGAAGCAGACGTGTCCACAAAGTCACACAAAGCCAACGGGCACTGCTCACGCGCAGCACTGGAGGAGCTGCCCGGCCCTACGGGGGACGTAATACGGCTGTGCCATTTACTAGAGCCTGAGGCCTCAAGACACAACACCCGGACGTGCACCAGGCTGTGGTCCTCGGTTAAGGCGGCCCCTCCAACAGCCAGTGTGTACTGCATTTGGAATTTCAGGTCCCCACTCGGGCTGTTGTGCAATTCTTGTCCTATCGTGTCCAGGAAATGATTAAAGAAAGGTGAGGCCACTTGAAGAAGCTGAGAAATTAGAGATCTGTTTCTGACACTTCTATCAGGGCCTCCAAAGCTTGCCTTTGGGGAACTTTTCTGGAGAAGTGGGGGAAGCAGTTTTGTGTGGTTGTAGTCTGTATCCTGTCGCTACCACCAGCACCACATGCCGGGTGAGTTACGGTTCTTCCAGGCCCCAGTTCTTGGCAGCGTCGCAGGGCCACGTCTGGCGGGGTCTTGGGAAGGAGGGGGCGGGGGCGTGCTGAGGGCAGGGAGCTCCAGGGAGCCCCGCCCACCTGGTCAGTACAGGAGACCCAGGCTGGAGATGCCCGCCAGCCTCGCGGGGGTTCACCCCCTGACCCCTCACCCCTTCCGGCTCGGCCTCACCACCTCGTAATGGCTGCTCACAGGGACCCGTCCAGCACGACCGCGGAGGAGGCAGGCGGGGTTCAGACCACAGCACACACCCTCCGGCTGCCCTCGCCCCACCCTTCCCTAAAGCATCCATCGCTGCGCCGGCCCTGGCCGAGCCCGCGGGCACTCCAGAGGACAGGGCCCGGCCTACAGCACGTGTCTGTGCACAGTCTTGAGTCCAGCGGCGTCACTGGGCCGTTTCTGTCCCTGGCGTCGGCATCCATAGACAAGGACCCACTGCTTCCCTGGACCAGCTGCTTAAAGACGCACAGATAAGGGGAAAGCGGACGGACAGACGGACGATAAGCAAGCAGATGGCAAACGAGGACTGCCGACACCAGCGTGACTCTGGCCGGGTGGTGGAAACCTTCCTGTTGCTCTGTGGTACCAACGCGACCCAGAACTGCTCTGTCTAGTGCCGGGCTCCAGAACCACGCAGAGCTCCTGGGGTCTCTGTCAGCATCCCCACTGACTGCCGGGTGGGTCCAGCTTGGCAAACCTAGAGGTCACATCCCAGGCGACAGCAGCCGAGGACTCCCTCAGGCCGGCTGCGCCCCTCCGCTTGGCGGTCACACGGCCGCGGTGAGGACAGGCGCTTCCCGCGGCGACGTGCGGAGGCCCCGCCAGGCCCGCGGCTGAGAAGGAAGTCTGCTCCGGCCGCTGGGCTGTCCCCGCTCCGCAACCCGCAGGCTGTCAGCTTGGCCCGGTGTCCGTCTGTAAAGGGAGGAGCGCGGAACCGCCTCACAGGCCTCGCATGAGGGCCGAAGA
Organism: Petromus typicus; assembly: GCA_004026965.1. NCBI lineage: Eukaryota > Metazoa > Chordata > Mammalia > Rodentia > Petromuridae > Petromus > Petromus typicus. Next base: position 42,148 of record PVIR01005296.1, read on the forward strand.
CAAGTGTTGTGAACGGTCTCAGCAGTCACTTGTAGCCACTAAGACCGAGCCATCCCGGCAAAATAAAAGCCGAACCCAAAAGTGACGTGGGAGCAGCTATTTCATCGGGTACAAAGCCCGGTCCGGGCCGCCCAGAGTGAGGGGCCCTGCGGGGTTCCGGGGTCGGGGCCGCCCAGCACCTCCTCGGACATCCCGGTCCCCCGGTCAGGGTCAGGAACCGAGCTGTGTACAAACCAGGCCTTGGACAGAGACGACCAGGCGCCGCCTCCGGCCACCCCTTCGAGGGCTGCCTCCTGAGGTTCCTGCTCTGCAAAGAAGCTCAGAGATGTAGCTTTTCTTGGTGGCCACGTGTCCGCTAAAATTCCTTAAAGGGGACGCTGCCAGCGGGGAGAGGTCTGAGTGACCCCAGTGTTCCACGACCTACACAGACTCACAAACCCACGAGGGAAGAACGCAACCTGGAAAGGGTCCCTCGCCTCCCCAGAGCGGCCACTGTGGCTCCGGGAGCAAAGGAAGCACGATCAGAGACGGCTGGAGGCCCAGGTCCAGCAGCGTCCTCCGGGCCCCCAGGCCTGGCCTGGAAGGGGCTGCGCCGGCCACAGCGCGAACACGCCCGCAGCTACAGCAGAGCTGCAGGCGCCCGGAGCGGTTCTGACGCTGCTCTGAGCTGACAGGCGCGGCGCCAGGGAAGCCCGCCTGGAAACGAAGATCCCCGGCGCGGACCCTTCCTGCAGCCCCGCGGCGCCTTTGAGAGAAACGCCTTTTCTAGACACAAACCAGCCCGCACCAACCCCATCATCCCACCGCAGATCCTGAAGACACGAAGAGCCCGCGCTCCCGGAGCGAACTACAGCCTTACACCGCAGCCCGGCGGCCGCAGGTGCCGGCGGTGGGAACGCGCAGGCCCGTCCGCCCCGTCTGTTTCAAAGGGCAGGAGCCACCTGCTCCGAAGGAAGTGCCAGGCTCCGCCACCAGGTGGCAGGAACCGTCTGCACCACCAAAGCCGAGCTCCGCAGGGAGCCAGGACTCCAGTGCCTGGATAGGGACGGACTAGAGCACTAAATACAGACTTGCGCCTTGAGGGTCGAGGCTTGGGGAGACGCGGCCCGCTGAGTGCCACGCGTTCTGCTGGCTTAGTGTGGGTGAGGTCAGTACCTAAATGCCCTTGGGAGGTTGGACCCGGTTACAAGAGGCTGGTCTGGCGGCCTGAGGCCTGGAAGCGGGCTTCGTGTCCCGGCTCCCCTCCCCTCTCTGCTCGTGTTGAGCCGTCCTCTGCGGGCTCTTCCACCCTGCGGTTCCTGCCTTGGAGCCACGCGCTGGAACTGTGAGCCAGAGAAGCCTCGCGGCTGAGACACACGCGTACTAGAGATCGGAAGCCCCACCCCGTGACTTGTCTCACGCATGTGTGTGTGCGTGTGTGTGTGTGTGTGTGTGTGTGTGTGTGTGTGTGTATCTTCTGAGGCTGGGTCTCAGTTGTCCCGGCTGTCCTCAAACTTGTGAGTCCCCTGAGGTCACAACCTGTAGGCCAGCCAAGGGCTTTCCCAGCTGCTTTCCCCTAGAAAAGCCAAGCCGGGACACAGAAGAAAATTTAAACCAGTGGTGGCGAACCTCTGGCACGCGTGCCACAGCGGGCTGTTTCTGCTATGGAGAGCTCCACCAGGATCCTCATCACTGAACTGCACGCTGCAAGAAGAGCCGAGTGCTTGTCACATGCTCATTTGGCTCCCCTTGCGAGGTACCACCCTGTGGGATGTGGTAGACGACAGCGTCCTCCCCCAGGGCGCGGTGCTGGGCAGCGCAGGCCTGGCCCGGGCGGCCAGTCCCAGACACTCGGGGTGGGAAGGACACACCGTCTCCTCCATCGCAGCAAGGCCGAGCAGACATCACCTGCCGCTCTTGTCTGCTTCTGTCTCTGGTTTAGTTCAGGGTTGTTTGGTTTTGCGGTACCTGGGACTACACCCCGGCCTGATGAGCGCCTTCCTGAGCCCTTTTCTATTCCGAGACAGGGCCTCTGGTAAATTGTCCACGCCAGTTTGGAACCTGTGGTCTGCTTCAGCCTGCGAGTCACCAGGATCACAAGTGCTCACCACCGCGCTTCCCTTACCTGTTTCTTTGCTTGTCTGAAGTAGGTTCTCACTATATAGGCCAGGCTGGCCTCAGACTTGTAGAGATCTTCCTGCCTCAGCTTCCCAAGCGTCGGGATTACAGACATTCAGTACCATGCCTGGCTCATCTGTGTTTCTTAAAAGCAGTTTCTTGAACTTAATGCCTCCCTAAAGATCTAATATTTCTGCATTCCAACCTTCAGAATTCTTTTTCATGTCATTCATTAATGGACATTTATGTCTGACTTCTGACATTTTATTTTCACAATCTGTACTTCTGTTTTTTGAAGACCTTGAAAACCAGAAAACATCAGGGAACAACTCAGTAAGAAGCAGAGTCGTGTAGGGAGGGGAGCAAGGGACCCCGGACGGGTTGGTTGGTGTCTAAGGGGCTGTCGCTGTGGTCACCCACCTGCCCTGTGGACAGAGGGGCACAGCAGGCCTCAGAGGAGCCAAGTAAGTGGTGATTAGAGTGTGTGAGATGGCAGTGAAGCGAACAGCAGCTAAGCAGAGAGGACTTGCGGGCATCCATCTGTCCTCAGACCCCCGAGCTTCAAGTCCAGGACAGAAAGTACCAGTGCAGAGCCAGGCGTGGGGACACGCGCCTGAGTCCCGAGCTCGGGAGCCTCGAGCTCAGCCAGGGCCACATGCGAAGACGCTGCCCCTGACAGGTGGTTTGGGCAAAATCAGCTGAACTTTCAGGTCAGTTCAGCAGACAAGGGCCAACTTGGAGATGGCTCTAAAGTACTGAATTTAATTGAAAGATCTTATTGCTGTTAAAGAGCAAATAATCATTCATTTGTAGATCATCCTTTCGAAAGGAATTGAGTCCTGCCTTGGCACCTCTCTGTGGCACATTTTTTCATAATAAAAGGATAATTTTCGTACAGTAGAAAAAAGGGAAAATTATGCCAGCAAACTTTGACAGATAAAATTTGACCTGTAATTCAAAAAAATAAAATGAAATCTGTAACTTCCATTTTAAGATTTAGCACATGTGACCCATACTGGAATCATACACCCACCTTCTTCAGTACACAATTTAGTAGGTGTGTATGTCACTCAATACAATGCAAGAAGTGTTCAGGGGCCGGGGAGTTAGCTCAGTGGTTCTGGAGCCTGTCTTGCAAGTGCAAGGACCTGGATTTGATCCCGGTAACCACATTCCATACTGGGTGTGGAGACTCACGCCCAGCAGCAGCCAGTACCACATACCACAGTGCCGGGCGTGGTGGCTCACACTTGTAATCCCAGCACTCGGGAGGCAGAGGCAGGAGGATTGCTGTGATGTGAGTTGGAGGCTGAGCTCGGGGCCAGCCTGAACCACAAAGCGAGACCCTGTCTCAAAAAAAAAAGAAGGGTTCATGTCCCTAAATATTCTCTAAAAAATTAAAATTAAAAATATAAGAAAACTTGCACACAGATGTTTATAGAAGCTTTATGCCTGAGTGCCAAAGCTTAAAAGCAACCCAGCTATCCCTCCCGGGTGGACAGAAAATAAATGCTGGTACATCCAGAGCAGGCCACGCAGAGGACTACACAGCCCTTAAACACACAACAGAGAGAGGAGTCAGTGCGCAATGGCTGCTGACTGTACCGTGCCACATCCGTGACATTTTGGGAGAACCTCGCTGTGGAGACAAAAAGACCAGTGGCTTCCAGAGATCAGGGCAGAGGCAGCGGCGAAAAGGACTGGAGGAAGTGACCCCTTCTGCATGACAGCGCCACGGTGGCCACGGTCATCAGACCTTTGCCAGCCCTCAAACCACACAACGTAAAAGTGAAATGAAAACCGACCCGGGTGGTGCTGGGCAACAGGACAGCTCATCGCTGTCCACAGACAGCCCCAGGGCAAGAGGCCCTCGTGCGGAGGACTGTGCAAGGGTGCGTGGGAAATCTCCACCTCGTCAGCTCGGTTCTGCTGAGGACCTAACACGGCCCTAAAACTGTGTCCTTCTAATTTTACAAGGGAACACCCCAAAACTGGACATTTACAATTATAAACAGGAATGATTTCTCTGTGACTCAGCTGAAGCACAGAGAATAAAAGGGCACAGGACAGGACTGAGAATGAATCATAGTGTTAACTTCTCACTACACATCCAAACCAGCGCCCAGCTGAGCATCCCCCCCTTCCAGGGCTGGGGGCGCCACAGCCAGCTGCTCGGTGGGCGCTCCTGTGGAACGGAGCCAGGGAAGAAGCCTCTGTGCCATGGCGAGAACAGGCGGGGTCGTGGGTGTTTGAGAGCTCACACCCCCCCAGACGGCCTGCCCGGGCAAGATGGCCCGCCGCGCACTGTGCTCAGTCAGTCGGAGCAAGAGCTACCTGGGTAAAGAAAACACTGCTATTGCCCACGTGGCGGGAGGACGCTACACCCTGAGGAGAGGCTGCTTCCTCACCCTTGAAGGTGTCAGCTGGTGTTCATACCACAGAGCAAGCCGTGGGTCTCAGTCCTGGAGAACCTGGGTCTGGTGGAATATCAAGGGAGGTTTGTTCAGACTCTGAGGTTAACTTCGTTTAGCACTGGCCAAGAAACAGAATGAGTGTGGAATGATTATGAAAGAGACGAGAGCAAAAGCAGGAACGTAGGCCTGTTCCCTGAAGAAAAGGAAAATCCAGTGGCTCTTCTGGGAAGAAAGAGGAAGATCAATGTGATTCTGAGTCTCCGGTGATTTTAAGAGGGAGTATGCTGTTGCGTTATAGAACAAGGTAAGAAGATATTAAAAGAAAGACCAGCTTAATCCCAGCCACAGAGGCTCAAGACAGAGGAAGAGGCCAGACTTACTTATCCATCTCCACCTAACATCTAGCTTGGCCAATAAAATATGATAAATATTTGACTTAAATGATTCAATCGCTGTTTTCTTGCAATGAATGCACCCAAGATACCTGCTACCTGTGGGTTGGCCATCATTACTGTTGTTGTGTTATAATTAGGCCATTGTTATGCCGAGTGTTTAGATTTATCCCCAAAGCTTCATGCAGTCATAGGTGGGGCTTTGTGAGAGATGGTTGTGTCTACGTATGTGATGCTGAAATTGATTCATTGTGCAATTCTAGGATCAAGGGCAGGATTAAGGGTGCGCATGCTCCCACACTCAGTAGTCGGGATGAGATATGGGGGCCAGAAAGAGCTGTGGTTCCCCTCGCTTGCTTTGCTACCTTTTGTCCAACATGAACTGTTTCTCTTCTGCAATGCCTGTCTGCTCTGCCACCCCGCCGTGGAGAGAGCTGACAGACTAGAACCTCAACAAACTGAAGCTAAATAAAACTGTGCCCCTTTATCTTTGGGTGTTGGATATTTCCTCTCAGCAATGAGATAAAAGTAACTAAGACAGATAGCCATAGATAGTAGGAGCCTGTGAGGTGTTACATAATACTTAGAAGGCCCTAGTAAAAATCCTTCCTCACAGTCCCGAGCGAAGGCGATCGGTGCATGCACTTGCCAGGATTCCAATTCTTTCTTCTTGATGCCAATATTTGATTTCTAGGAGGAAGAACACATCACAATTGAGCAGAATTCCCTAAGGAACAAAGATGAAGATGTGGAGGATGATGAAGACCTGCATCCAAAAGGGTACAGTTTTTAGACCAGGGAGATAACCATGCCTACCTCCTATTTGTTTTATTTTTCCTCCTTGTTTTTAACATTTGTTACGATTTATTAATAAATTTCAACACTACCATTCCCACTCAGCCACTCAATACTATTTTCAAAAAATTTAACGGAGCCGTAGGATGATGGATGTTGCCAGTTCTGCCTGCTGATGTCTTGGGAACCCAGTATCTAGATTAAAATTCACCCAGAATGGTCTTCTGATTGGAGGTGTAAATTACCAACTAATAACTCCAGTCCATGGGAAAATGGTTAATTCATCTTCTCAGTTCAGTCAATAGCAGTTTATTTCTGTACATTCGATCTACCTAAAATCCCAACAGAATGTTGCTCTTACCTTGTTCTCTTCCAAAGGTGTTCTCACAATACCACAAGGAGGGGAAGCAAGGTAACTATCTTATTTTCCAGACCATGAAAGTGACACTTAGAGAAACGGCCCCTCCAAGTCAGGCAACTGGACAGAGATAGCTTGAGAGTTCAGCCTCCGTGTGCCAGTCCAAGATGGGTATTCTCATCTTAATGTCACAGGGAAATAACTCTCCACCTGCTAGTGTTAGATGTGTCAAGTTTGTGTCTCCCAGGAGCGTGAAGATGAGTGTGGAGGACAAAAGAGGTGAAGAAAAGGTTTGCTGAGAGAAAGCTCCTGAGAGACAGGAGGGGCCCAGGTGGGGTTGCTCAGCGCTGTTACACAGAGGACACTTTATACAGCAAAATCACAGCATGGGTAGCTATAGGCCAACTACAGTCAACAAATAGGATTCCAAGTACAGTCGCTTAGCTAATATTGGTCCAATAGGGAAGCAAGGCACATAGGGAAGGGACAGGTAGGCATCCTTAACTTGAGCTTGCTTATAACTTCTGAAGGAGGAAGCACAGAGCCATCTCTGGAAAGGGCCGGCACATTGGGCTGGATATTCTGCTCACTCACCTGTGTGTCTAATGCCTCTCTGGACAGCATCTCAAGCAGCTGTTGGGTTCCAGTATTTTCTCAAGCTGCTGTTTCTCTCTGAGGAGGCTTCCAGGCCTGGCTACCGCCTCTCAGCTTGAGGCCTCCTCTGGCCCCCATTGTGATACGTCTCATCTGCACTGACTCCCCCAGAGGCCCAGTGCCTCCTCTGACTATTTCTAGGTGACTGAGCTGTCTGAAATGTTAACACTATAATATCTGTTCATTTTCTAAATTATTGATTACTTTTTAATTCCTACACTCTGAGAAATTTTGTTTTCATGTTTCAGAAGATATTTCTGGAGCAGGTCCGAATTAGGGGCCCAGTGGATTGACTCTGTTAGGTCTCATGGGTTTGTAACTTGCCTTATTTTTCTCCAAGATATTCTTTAGAATGTTTTGGAGTGCAAGGAGGTCTTGTCACATGTCCGTCATCAGGGACATGTACCTCCTGGGACACTGAGCTGGGGTCAGCCTGTTTGACTTTATAGTCTCCCAGTGGTCAGACTCAGGTCTCGCTGTCAATGGTACTGAAGTGATCCCCCGGGCATTGGGTATTGTTCAGTCCGGATAACCACGAGGCCAAGTGTCTCTCGCCAGCTGCCCTGCTTTGTGGAGTCGGATTGCTCTAATGGACTGTAACATTCCCCACAATTAAAAAAATCTGATAAAGCCAACCTACAGCAGACAGAGGTGTCCTGTTACATGTCACCCTCTGCTGCTACCACTTCGGCAACCAGAGCTAAAGCATTAGTTTTTCCCAAACTAGACCACAAAGAAACTTGGTCTTGACTGCACTTTTATTCACTCAATGTGTTTACAGCAATATTTATAATTCTCAGTGCACATACTCACACACATACATAGCAATGAAAGTTTCTCGCGATAATATCTGTCGTGAGATGTGCGATGTATTCCAGCACGTCCCACTCAGAAGCAGTCTCCTGCCGTTACTCCAGGGCTGGGAGTGATCCCCTTCCACCCTGAGCCCCGGCGTCTCCCTGCACCGCTCTCACCCCTCAGGGCCTGGTGCACTCTCTCCAAAAGGCTGCGCCCACTCGGCTGATTTCAGTCTAGATGACGTCGACTTCTCTTCCCTCAGTTTGCTTGTGGCTTCACAAAGCCGGATCTAGCCTTAGCATTCCCACTTATTTCTCATTTTGACCATTTGCTTCTACTGGCCTTTCTGTTTTTGTGTTGCAGATGTTTGGAAAGAAAATACGACACAGTTCGTGATTTTTGCAGAAAGCACAAAACTACTCTTCAGTACATCATCTGGGGCATTTTATTAGTCGGTAAATATCGGAGGGAATACCATTGTCTTTTCTCTCGGGTTCCCAGGTATTAGCTTCCTGTGGAAAGAAAACACACCTTGTCCTTCCCCCAAACTTCTGTCAGTCATCCAGGGAAGCGGAGCACGAAGCCCCTGAGACGTGAGTCTGGGCAGAGAAGTGCACAGCCTTTGTCCCGGTCTCTGTTTTGAGGCCAGCAGGTCCCACCACTTCCTGTTGCTGTAACTGAATATCGCAGACCACATATTTGGATAGAAAGTAGAGCCCGCTTGGCTCCAGCCCTGGAGACTTAGAAGTATTGCTGACAGCCTTTTCCTGAGATATATCGCTGCAGACGGAGGACTTAGAGCGAGTGCGCTAACCTGGGTCACTCTTCTTTGTAAAGCCTCTGGGGCCATAAAGGCGCCCACCCTCCTGACTTCATCTAACTCTAACTGCTTCCCAAGGACCCCTCACCAAACACAACATATGATTTAGGGGTTGTTTCCAACACATGGATTCTGGGGGATACATTGAAACCACAGAGCCTCCTTATTCCCAGGCTCACCGTAACCTTTGTTTCTGTGGTATAGACTTGAGGGTACACTGGGTAATGCCATCCGGAAAGCTGGGGAGTGGGCAGACACCTAAGTGCAGGGCGTGAACACAGGATAAGGACCAAGGGCCACTGACGCCATTCAGCCTGCTTGGAGGCAGGAAGGCAGTGTCTCCTGTTTCTCTTCCCTGAGCAGCAAAGGCCTCCGTGCTGACCTATAAAATATAAACACCTCACCAAACCCACAGACATTATGCTACGACTGGTGTTCAGCCCTGACAAAGGTTTTGCTGGTGCTCGGACAGCATGTACAGAAAAGGGCAGAGTTGGTAATCATGGCCTGAATCAAGCCAGACAGTAAATCTGACTTGGCAGTATTCGAGCATGCCTTCAAAACGACATAGCCCCACCACTGCAGTGAAAATAGCAGCCATGCACGATACACAGCAGACAGACATGGCTGTATTCCAATACGACTTTACTTGTAGGATACAAATACAAGTAGAAAACTACACTTGTTCTTGCTACCCACAAAATAAGAAGCTGGCCAGATTTAATGTGATCTTTGCTGACCTTTAAGAACAGCAAATCTTATTCTTGTCCTACAGTCTGCTTCAAAGGTGGCCACCATAATTACTACCCCTCTCTTTCTTCCACTGAGAGTCTAGGACATTTAGAGACTGCGGGTCTGCTTTGCTACTCAAGCTCGAGCCAGATCTCAGCTGCAAACCAGGAAAATCAATGCCTCTTTGCCAGTGGTTTCTCCCATACTCGGCCTTCCTCTGGCCGTAGTTCACCTACTGAATCTAAGTCCATGAGAAATAAATAAATGAATCAATATTGAGTGAGAGGTCGATGACCAAGTATCAGGATGCAGGAACTCACAAGGCCCAACAGGGAAAAACCAGCACCCTTCCCTGGCACTGAGTAGCAGGAACTTGCTCTGGTGGGAGTGGGGGGAGCAGCCAGAGCCCGAGCCCTCCCCTTGCCCCCGCCCAGTGGTGCTCAGTGTCTGCCTCTGCCTCCTGCACAGGTTATCTGGCCACAGTGATTGCAGCCTGCGTGCTGGACTTTCACAGAGCACTTCCTCTCTTCGTGATCACGGTGGCCGCCATCTTCTTTGTTGTCTGGGATCACTTGATGGCCAAATATGAACATCGAATTGACGAAATCCTGTCTCCAGGCAGGCAGCTTCTGGACAGTCATTGGTTCTGGATAAAGTGGTAAATACAGCTGGTTCCCTATGGCGACTGACAGGGATGTTAGTCTCTCCAGCACTGTTCCAAATGCTGCTTTCTCCTCTGTGGGATAAGGCAGCTAGGAGCAAGACCAGAAGTAAGGCGCTATGATGCCTTCACTTGACAAACAGGAAATCAAGGCCTCGATGAGGCAGTGACTCACTTGCAAGGCATTCCAGTGTCCCTACAAACCAGCTCAACCTCAAGGGCTATGAAATGGTAAACACTGTCCAAAGGCAGCATTTAGTAATGACCGTGAGCTGACTGGAGATCCCTATGTACCTACGTATCTAGAGGCATATTGGAGGGTGCAAGATTCTAGTCATCGCAGGGCCTTCGGCTATTTCTCCTTCATCAGTGGGATGGCATCGTGATTGATTAGTAATGTCTGTCCAGCAGAGGACAGGGCACAGCAATGTGAATGTCACCTGATCTCGGTACCTATTCAAAGAATAGGTCTCTGCCTAGAAATAATGGAGATTACGGATAACATGTCTACAAAGAGCTTTCCTTTTTGCATCATTTTTTCTTATATGTCATACCTATTCTGTTTAAAATATGTTTACAAAATGGAGATCATAGAATACATTCAATCTTTGTCTTTTTTAATGTAAATTCCTCTATGGTTGATCTTTTATTTCACCTATATTTGGGGGCTATTTTAAGTGTTATGATAAGCAAAAACCCTTTGTGTGTCTTTGATATGAACTGGTATTTCTATTGGTATTTCTTTGTTGACTATTGAATCCAGTAACTTTTAAAGTTGCCTTTCCTCTAATTTTTTTCTATGTCTTTTGCTCCTAAGAATTAGGGTTTTAAGGACCACTAGCCCTTAACTTTTTGTACTATTAGTATGTTAAAATCATGACCCAACAGACTGTGATCAAATATAGCTTAACTTTTCATCTATCACCCTCTGCACTTTATTCAGAGGGAGACAGCTATCCCATGCTTTGCATAAAAAAGGCAAATTCTACGACCCTTCTGCTCACTCCTAGTTATGCAGTGACCACAGACATACTTTTAATATTAAGATGTGACATCCCATGTGACGGTGAAATCTACACGCTTGGCCAGACGTCCCTTCTTTGAGCCCCGACTTTGGCCTCCATTTCTCCTTTCTCCCATGGCCTGTTTCTCTACCAGCCTCTCAGCCAGGAGAGGACTCAAGGGCAGGTCTCTCCCTCCTTGGGAAGAAGGGATTTGTGAGTTGTTAAAGGGACTCCTTGCCAAAAGACCTACGTCCTGCGGTGGCTGCCCAGGGCTCTTCCTTCAGCCTTACACAGTGGACTCACCTCCTTCCAGCGTGTCCACTAGCAGGTGCCAGCCCTGGTCAAGACCCACATGGGATCTGCCAGGAAGCCGCACACATCCTTGGCCTAATAAAGGGTAGTGTGCCCCCCATCCAGCAGCCTTTCTAGTCTGCCACCCAAGCAGTGAGCCAGCCTGGCAGTGCCCACTGGACTCCCTACTGGGAGAAGTCAGCCCAGGGAAAGTTCAGCTCACTATGATTCCTCAGCTGCAGAGAACACATTTCATGTTCCCCCGAAAAGGGAAGATGGTAGCACCCCACCAACCTCAAAAGCTGGGGTGAAGTGTGCTCCCCAAAGTAGAGACCACCCCTCCAAACATCCTTTCCCTTCTCTGACCCTTTGCATACCCTTGGACTGGAGAAAGGGCTGAGCTGTAGAGCAAAGGGGACACACTGCTTAATTTGGGGACTGTTTTCCGCCCTAGCCCCAACCTAAAGGGTCCACTGGGACTCTGAAAGCCCGGCTTCCTGGTGCCAGTATGTCCATTCTTGTGAGCATTTTCTGTTCATTAGTTTACACCTCTCTACAGTATTGGAGTCAGCGCAGTATCTGACGCCGGTGGCCTCTGTTCTGTAGGGTCATGTGGAGCCTGTTGATCCTGGGAGTTATTTTCTGGCTGATCCTCGACACTGCGAAGTTGGGACAACAGCAGCTGGTGTCCTTTGGCGGCCTTGTGATGTACATTATCCTGTTGTTTCTGTTTTCCAAGCACCCAACCAGAGTAAATATAAAATTGACCTTTTGGGAATACTTTTGCGTTTTCTCTTTCCCAGGTGCAAACTGCTCAAAGTGATGTGAACGAATTATACTCTCCTGTGCTTTTCTTAATCTGCCGTGGTGACTCAAGGTGGAGAGGGTGCCCTTCCTCTAGGTCTTCCAAGGCTCTATGCTGTGTTTCCTTCTCAATATGTTCCAGTCACACAACAGCAAGTTTCCCTTTCCCTGTTAAAGTCTAATTTCTGCTCACCCACCCCCTGCTTCCATCAATATAGAGCGAGAACTGTACTCATTTTGATAGATTTTCCCAGACTATAAACTACCCAGCCTTTTACATTGGATCCAGCAGTTTATCAAAGTTTGATTTCCAGCTTAGACTTTTTGACTCCAAAAAATTGTCCTGATACAGTTTTTCCCCCACTGAACTCACTTTCACCCTAATTCTGTTAGCCTAAAACTCTAAAGTGGCAAGTTCTGAGAGCTGGAGGCTCTCTCTAATGAATCACAGTGGCAAGCTCTGGAAGACTTCTCAGGCTAAAAGTCAACCCAGGGAAAAAGCGTTAACCAGCGACAGAGCTCACCTACTGTGACGCACACTGCGGTGTGCTCCCTGCTCAAGTGGCTTTCTCCATCTCCGCACTGCCCCCAGAGGTGCTCTTGCTCGCCTTTGCTCAGCACTCCTTTCTCACCAAAGAAGGGAGCCGATGACGGTCCATTTCTGCAGCACTCCGTGGATCTGCATTGGGGTCCTCGGTTCCTTCTATAATTAAACAAAGACCCCTCGAGAAGGCAACATTTCACTTCATTCTCTTACAAGTTGTCAAATCAACAAACCATGGACACACAGAGAAATGATATTCTGCCTTCCCATTTTCCAAGCAGGAAAGGCAATTATACAGGTACAATATTTACAGTATGATCAGGACAGACATCTGATCCATGCACGTCCGAAATATTAAGGATGCTTCCTAGACTACTCTTTATGTCTGTTTATCAGGACGCAGTGGTTATACAGGAAAGCTTGGGGAAACAGGACTAACAGGGTTCCCACTCAGGGTTAGAGAGAGGGAGCGCAGTCCTCAGTTTTGTCAGGTACGCTTCTCTCTAAAGCATCTCTAACCGAGCATGGCGGTGTGCTCCGGTGAGCCTGGCCCTCTGGGAGACTGAAGCAGGAGGATCACAAATTGAGCCCAGCCTGGGCAACTTAGTAACACTTTGTCTCAAAATTTAAAGAGCTGAGGATGGAGGTCGCTCAGTGTGAAGGCCCTGAGTCCAGTCCTCAATTCCTGAAAGAAGAAGATTCTCTGTTCATGGCTGCTGGGCTCTACTGAAAGGGTGGAGGGGCTTCCAGCCATCCTGAGGCTGCTTCCGGGAAACAGCGACTCCTGCAGGTAGCTGTGTGCCGGCGCTGGCTTCCTAAGAAGACCTGTCTTCATCTCCCCGCCCAGGTTTACTGGAGACCAGTCTGCTGGGGGATCGGATTACAGTTTCTGCTTGGTCTCCTGATCCTAAGGACCAAGCCTGGATTTATTGCTTTCGATTGGTTGGGCAGACAAGTTCAGGTAAGTGACTCAAAGGAATGTTTTCCTGTCACAAGGCCCTTCCTATGTGGATGTAGTCACAAGTCGGACCTAGCTTTATTTGCCTGCACTATTTGACAAATACTTGTTTATGTCAAACATGCTGATCTGTCTAGCTGGCCTCACTCCGCTGCCCGACCCGTACTATCCACACGCCCTCCCCGGTGGCCGCTGCCTCCGGTCCCGCTGGAGGCTGCCATGCTTCTCCAGTGGCCGCCGAGCCCTCCATGCACCCAGTGGTCTCCCGCCCCACACTCAGCCTCCCCTTTAGTGTCCTGGAGGCAGCCTGAACGTCAGAAGGGACAGCAGTCTGTCTGCAGTTACAGTTCAGGAACACACCCCACACCAGGCTCTGGAGGAGCAAAGCTGGGGACACTCCCTTCCCTGTCCGGGAGAGGTGGGAACTCGTGCTCCTGCAGCTTGTGACGCCACCACCCCCAGTGGCTCTGATGAGCCCGTTTCTTTTCCGGAGTTCAGACTTTCCTGGGGTACACTGATGCCGGCTCTATCTTCGTCTTCGGCGAGAAGTACACAGACCACTTCTTTGCATTTAAGGTAAACCCCCATCCTCTTCCTATGCAGTCACAAGCTTTTCTCTAGCTACTCAGTCTCGGTAGACGTTCAGGCAATGCCTAACATACAAGAACCACATCTATGCTTCCGGGCTTATTGCAGCCAACATTTTCACTTACAATGTTATCTGAAATTAGCGGACTGAACACATTTTACTGTGTTACTCCTGTGGCCTTAAAGGAAGTATCTGGAGGTCAGAACTCCTCAAACATGGAGGGGAGGGAGTACAGATACCTCGGGAAAGCTCTACGGTAACAGTGTCCAGGACTTCGGGAGAAAGGGTGACCCGAGAAGGTGGGTTAACTTACTTTTATTTATTTATTTAATTTTTTTTTTAGGTTTTTTGAGACAGGGTCTCGCTTTTTTGTGGTTCAGGCTGGCCCTGAGCTCAGCCTCAAACTCACATCACAGCAATCCTCCTGCCTCTGCCTCCCGAGTGCTGGGATGACAGGCGTGAGCCACCACGCCCGGCACTGTGGATGTGGTACTGGTTGCTGCTGGGGTGAGTCTCCACGCCCAGTATTGTATGTGGTTACCGGGGAATCGAACCCAGGCCCTTGCGTTTGCAAGACAGGCGCCAGAACCACTGAGCTAACTCCCTGGCCCAACTTACTTTTATTTTTAATTGACACCTAACAAGGTACCTGTTCGCAGATGCAGTGCAGCCTTTTAATATGTGTATATAGTGTGTCATGGTGAGACCAGGATCTGGATCTTTTCCAGCCGATGCTTCAGTGAGGAGACAGCTGAGCATGTCTAAGAGCCAAGTGACTGTTGCTGGACCTACAAATATGCTCCTCTCATGAGCTGCGTTCAGCACTAGAAAACACAGGGTCACAGAGAAGGAATAAGTTGCACCCGGGACTCTGCAGCATCCGGCACCTGTCAGCCCCCCCTCCCCCCTCCCAGGCAGAGGCCTCGGTTGCTTCTGCCAATTGGCAGTCCCTGGATGAGCCCCTCGCTCCATCAGGCTTTCAGGGAAGCTCTGCTACCAATTAAAACTAATAATCGGCTCCCAGTGAGTGCGCTCTGGATTCTGGCACAAATGACTTTTAGTACATATTATGAATAAGTTTCTCTAAATTAGATCTTGGGTAAATTGCCCTTGGCTGTGCCGCACCCCTGGCGGTCGCTTGTCTCCGGCTGTCTTCGGGGAGCCGTAGGAAGGGAAGGGTGGGGCCAAGCAGGGGTGGCTGCAGCTCCGGGGCCTCTGCCAGGCTAGAAGCTGCTCCCTGGAGACCAGAGGCTACCGCGAAGGCCCCAGAGAGTGTCAGATAGCCAAGACCTGGGGAATACAACTCTGCATCACAGAACAAAGCTGGTCTCCAAATGTCATCAGTTTTTAGTGATTCAAAAGTCTACGCATAAAATAGTTATGATTTTTAAGAACTAAAAGAGTAAATGCTTACTGTACAGGAGCCACCACATGCCAGCGCCCACCTGCTTTTCTGGTCTGGTTGGCTACTGCAGACAAGGATCTGGGTGGCTCACAGCTAATCCTGACCTAGGACACGTTCCTGATTATGGTCATGGTGGCAGCCGTGTCATTTTAATACTGGGACATGAAGTACATTTGCTGACAGCCTTCAGTTCGGTGATCAAGCATTATAGATCCATTGAAACCACAATTTTTCTCTGAGTAAAAAATGTTCATCATAGAAGAGAAAAACCAAAATGTCAAGTTTCCTGTGAAATTTATTTGTCTTAGTTTGTTTTCTGTAGCTGTAGCAAATTATCTGGCTCTGGAAATTTATAAAGAAAAGAGGTTTATTTGGCTCACAGCTCTGGAGTGGCATCAAAGTGCTCGTGTGAGTGAGGGTCTTCCTGATGCACCCAACTGGCAGGGGGCCTCCTGTGGCAGATAACTGCCCACTTGGGTCTGTTTTTCTTTCCTGGAAAATCCACTGTGCATGGAGTCCCCACCCTAATGATCTCATCTAATCCTAACTACTTCCCAAACACTCTGCTCCATGCACCATAGTGTAGTTACTGGAGACACATGTGAACTTTGGGGCTGCCATGCCTATCCAGAAATCAGGGTAAGGGATGTCACGGAAGAGGGATACCCAGAAAGAGTGCTGCTCTATTTAGAAGAATTTCCAGTGTTGTTAGGATGCTTCTGTCAGAAGCAGGCAGCGGGGAGAACACACAGGAAACCTGTGCTCCTACGAGGGCCGACACTGATCCAATCGCTTCGTCCCGCCCGGCACCCCTAGATCCTGCCCATCGTGGTCTTCTTCAGCACTGTGATGTCCATGCTGTACTACCTGGGGCTGATGCAGTGGATCATCAGGAAGGTACTGGGTTGGGAGGGCCCAGGGGCCATGTGTAGGGCTGATCACTCCGGGTCCAAAGGCCAGGCCTTTCCAAGGTGGCTTTCTCTTCCTCCAAGATTCACATCATCCTGCTCGGGTTCCTAGCTCCAGATCCCGGTACCCACAAAGGGAATTTTATCTCCGGAACTTCTAGCAGGGCTTTGGTTTGCACGCCCCTAGCTGACCCCAGGAAGCCATAGCAGTTGCTTCTTTAGCCAAGAAACTGAGATCAGTCCCTGCCAGGGGACAGGAGGAGAGCTACTGATGGAGGGGGAGAGCTATTCGTCACCTCACTCCTGCTTCCCCAGCAACTGAGTCTTAGCCTCAAGTTTGATCAGAGACTAGGAAATATGTCACATAGTCCGGATGCTCCAGGGAGCAGCATGTGCTGCAGGGCTTGGGGGTCAGCCACAGCCCCCTCCTTGGTCCCTGTAAATTAATCAAAATGCATAAACAGAAAGAGAAAAGATAAGAAAGAGAACCAGCATGCCAGTAGAAAGCAGGCTACAGTCAAAACTCCGGGGCTCGTGATTTTCTGAGAGTAGGTTTAAATATTTTTAAAGTGTATACAATGACAGACCTTCTGCTCCGACAGGAGGATTTGACCCGCCTGCTGTGTACATCCTGCTCCTCACATTCTGTACTACAATGTCCATGGCAGCGAAGTAGCTGAGAACAGCTTTTACTCACAGCAATCACACCTCTGTACAGCTCCTCTCATTCTGGATGAGTTATACCTACACTAGCGCAAGCGCTAGGCTGCCAGCAGCAGCTGAAGGCCCAGTTTACCCCTAACCGAAGTCGCTGCAGTGCACATGTAGTCCTCACTGACTCTGTCCCTTTCTTCCCTCCAGGTTGGATGGACAATGCTGGTTACAATGGGGTCATCTCCTATTGAGTCTGTAGTTGCTGCGGGCAATATATTTGTTGGACAGGTAAGTTGTAGGAGCATATACCAAGGTGAAGCAAAGAGCCTGCTAAAACAGGGCTCCTTCTTTGCAAAACACAGACCAAGAGCATATCATGGTGCTGTCTCTTGTTTGGGTGTGGAGAGATGGTATAAAGTAAAGAATTCCTAGAATGGGCATCCTGTCCAGGCTCCAGGATGAGACAGAAATCCCTTTCGAGTCTGGACACACTAACGTGGAATTGTGTTCTTGAAAGTTTATGCAAAGAAGGAGAGTTGAGTCTCTTTATTGAAGCACATGGTTTCTCATATATTAAGGTTCAATACTCATCACTCAGGACACACAGCTCCAGGGAGACTAGAACTGCGCATTCACAAAGCCAAGGGCAAGTACTTGCCAGTGCCACTGCCGAGGAACCAGGGCTCTGGAAGAGCCTGGCTCAAAGCCTGGAGCTGTCCTTGGTAGGGAGTTTGAGCAGGAACACGATCCTTCTGTGGGAGCTGAAATGATAATAATTACAGTCACAGAGTCTCTGAGAACTAATGAGGGCTTCGCCTTGAGTTGATTGCTTCTATCTGCAGGGAAAGGGGTTCCCATACTGGGTTCCTATTCAGTCTATAGACTGAGGCTCAACACAGTCAACCTCAAAGAACAATTAGAAATAATGAGGAAAAAGTGTAAAATTGCACACGTGCTTCTGCGGTGCTCAGTCTGATGCTTAATACGCTACAAGTAAAGTTGTTCTTGATGGAGAGCTGCACTTGGGCTGCCCGTCCTACTTAATGAGATCTAAGCCTCTGCATCTCCGCTGCCAGCTCCTCTGCACCTGTTGAGGAGGGCCTTTGATTCCCACTTGTGGGAAGGCCTGCGGGCTCCCTTCCTTTTCAGCGCTGGCGTCTTTTTTACATACCTGTACCTCTATTCCCACGAGGTCTCAGAAAACAGGTTGAGAGCCTGTGAAGACAAAGCTGAGACAGGGAAAGTTACGGTGGCTTGGAGCCTCCAGTCCACAGGCCAGGCGCCTGGACAGTTACTTGGCCGACTCTAGAGAGGCGCGCCGAGTCCTCCTGGGGCTCGTCCCAGGCAGGCGGAGGCTCTGCAGACTCAGCCTCGTGCCTGCAGGGTTGGCCCGTGACCGTGTGTGCACATCCACCTAGAGCTCAGGGGCCCCAGATGTGCAGGCCGTGTGTCCTCAAGCCCAGTCCCTCAGATTCACTTGGAAGGCTTGTTGAATATCGATCACTGATCCAGTAAGTCAGGATGTGCATCTCAGACAAATTCCATCAGTGGAGCTGGAATGAGAGTCACTCTTAGATATACAGCTTCAGCTGCCAAAATGTTCCGTAGATATAAAAGGTAACGTGTTCCACTCACTCTTCTGTCTCCAGACCGAGTCTCCATTGCTGGTTCGACCGTATTTACCGCATGTCACCAGGTCAGAGCTCCATGCTATCATGACAGCTGGCTTCGCTACAATTGCTGGAAGTGTTTTGGGTGCATACATTTCTTTCGGGGTAAGAATTTTGAGGAATTAACTTACACACAATTCAGTTTCTTTCTCCTTCCTCCCTGCCCACTGTCCTTCCTTCCTGATTCCCACTGTGGTGGAGAGGAAGGCCACGGGGGTGTCCCTCTGCAGAACAGCAAACACTGCTCACAGCTGTGCTGACATGTGAGGCAGTGACCCCAGGACTTTGAGCGCTTCATTTTCATGTTGCTGCCACACAAACATGAATCACATCCAACCACAGCAAAGTGAAGTCATGAGAGAGCTTGCTTTGGCTGAAAAATTAAATCTCTAGAAGAAAAATAACTACTACTGACATTTGTAAAGATGATCTAAACCAGAGTCCGAAAACCATGGCCCGAGGCCAAATCCAGACCAACACTTATTTTGGTGAATAAAATTTTATTGGAAACTAGTCATTCCTACCCATTTATTCTGAGAAGTTTTCACAAGTAGAGCTGAGTAGTTGTGGGCCAAAAACTATAAATATTCAGTCTCTGACCCTTTACAGAAAAGAGTTTGGGGCCCCTGGTCTACAGCGTGACTCCCAGCCTGTGTGGTAAAATCCTGAGGTTCTTACGGACTCTAGGTCCCACGCCCACCCCAAGGAAGTGAACCAGAGCTGGCCCGCACTGTTTTCTGTCATGCCTCAGCTTCCAGTGTGGAGCCAAGTAGAGGCTGGCCGTGTCACGCAGGACAGGAGAATGTTGATGCGTGGTGTCCCCGTGCCTGAAGCTCACAAGAGCAGATCGATGGAGCCCACAGCACCGAAATTCCATAATACAGTCAACACTGTGTGATTCTACTAGTGAGGACTTTTTACAAGATAAGGTGGGCTTCCTCTCACATCTTCATCTTGGCCTGGGAAAGCCAGTTAGTAGGGAGAGAAGAAAGAAGCAAAGGGTACGGTAGGAATGAGCCATACCCCGCCCAAGTGCCCTTGCTCCTGCTGCAGGAACATTGCCTTCAGGAATGTGCCAGACATTCGTGGAGGGCAAGGCAGGCAAGACCCCTAAAATTCCCCAGATGTAGGGCAGAGAATCCAGAGATGATGTGAGTATGTGAGGCAGAAAGCGGAAAGAGTGGGCCTGGAAGGAGGAAAATTGAAACAATTCACAGGTCAAAGGAATCTGAGCACATGGACGTTGTGTAAAGGGAGGAAAGATTTCAGGAACCCCAAACAGGGAGGGGGCGAGCCCTGCTTCCTGGTTGAAGTCCTTCTTCCGTGGCTGTTCCACACCAACACTGCCAGTCTCACTTGACACAGCAGAGAAATGCAGGCCTGGGAGATGATTTGTGCATTCTATAGCACTGAGGCTGAGAAATATCTAAATGCGGGTACAGTGCAGGGGTAATTGTCTGCTGAGTGGTGAGACTTGGGTTTTGAGCTTTTCTCCTAGGATGTGGCCAGGTAACACAAACTCCTGCCCTGTCCTGATTCTCAGGACCAGGGCTGGCTTTGGCTCACTGGGGGAGGCTGCTTTCCAGCCGAGGATCCACCCTTCCTGCCTTTCCGCGTGTGAAACTCTCAGTCTTCCTGTGAACGCAGCAAGGCTAACCCTGCTGTGTGCTGTCTTCTGCGCCCGCAGGTGTCCTCCACCCACCTGCTAACGGCTTCAGTCATGTCAGCTCCCGCGTCACTGGCTGTTGCTAAACTCTTCTGGCCTGAGACAGAAAAACCTAGAGTAACCCTTCAAAGTGCCATGAAGATGGAAAATGGGTGAGTGGATACATAGCTTCATTATGACTCTGCAAACTGGGGTCACAACTAGGTGGACTCCAACTTCAACACACAGAAAAATTAGCAAAAATTTGCTAACAAGAAAGCATAGCGTCTTGTGGAATTAAATTTAATTTCCCAGTGATTATTTAGACTTTACCAAAAACATCTTATTTTAACACCTTGGGAAAACATTTCTAGGGCCGGCAATATAGCTCAGTGGTTCCGGCGCCTGTCTTGCAAGCGCAAGGACCTGGGTTCGATCCCCAGTAACCACGTAACAATACTGGGCGTGGAGACTCACCTCAGCTGCAACCAGCACCACATACCACAGTGCCGGGCGTGGTGGCTCACGCCTGCAATCCCAGCACTCGGGAGGCAGAGGCAGGAGGATCGCTGTGATGTGAGTTGGAGGCTGAGCTCAGGGCCAGCCTGAACCAAAAAAAAAAAGAAAAAAAACTTTAAAAAAAAAATTCTAAATATGAGGATGTTAATATATTTTCTTAACTGTTCAGTGTAAAGATAGATAGTTCACTGTAAATACAGCATAGTGTTCACTGAGCCTTGGTTTACAGTTGTTAAAAAGCTGGGAAGACCACTTCGGAAGGTCTCTCATATAAGAAGAAATAGCACCAGGCATGGTGGCACACACCTGTAATCCCAGCACTCAGGAAGCTGAGGCAAGAGGATGGTCTTTAGGCCAGGCAGGACTGCATACTGAGTTCAAGGCCAGCCTGAGATCCTATTTAAAAAAACAAAAACAAAAACAAAAAAAACAAGAAACAAATAAAACAAAAATATCTTGAGAAAATAAATGGACTTGTCACTGGTCCAACAGGAGGGTGGTGTCGTCCCTGCAGGCGCAGACCTCCTCCCTGGGTGATCTCCCTCCCGGGCCTCTCCGCTCCTCGCCTTCTAGACCTCTGTGTCGGATACTGTGGGTGAGGTTGGAGCGGGCCCGGGGAGGGTGTCACGCCAAGCTGCCACAGTCTCCACGAAGATGGTAGAAGTACCGACAAGAACTGCCTCCCCAAAACTGGAACACCAGCAGGACACCCTGTTGGAACGAGAGACCAGAAGTCAGCCGAAGGCCTGCGGCTTGAGGCTAACTGAGTCTGCGCACGAGGACGGCCTTAGCATGACTGCAAGTCTACGGCACCCTGTAGGGGAAGATCTTCTTGGTCTTTAATACGGAGACATTTTCTCTAGCAGCGAGTTTACTGCCCTGATTCCTGGCTAAAGTGGAAGTGGCTACAGCCCAAGCACCTTCTTCAAGCTGCTTTCATTTGGCTGTAAGATCAACGGAAGACGAAAGAAATGTCCTGCTGCCAACTTGCTTGATCCAGTTAATCTGTGTCAGTTCACAGTTTCCGATTCGATGCCAATGAAAAGATTTGTGTGGGAGAAGGTGTGTTGGAAAGTCACAGCCCCCGCTGCCTTTCAGTCTTTGCGGCTATATTACTCACTCCTGCAAGAGCGCTTGCCATTGACAGGAAAACGGCCTAAACTCTGAGAGACTTGAAGCTCAGCTAGTAAAGCTACTTGAAGCTCAGCTACTTGAAGCTCAGTTAGTAAATTTGGTTGTCATTCTCTTTGTAGAGAAAACTGTATAATTCTGTGCTACAATGAAGTATTAGACTATTCTCTTCAAAATAAACCAGCTGGACCTGGAATAGCAGAAAAGGAACAAGTGGTATCACCAGTCTAGTCAGCTAACATCCCAAGGCCTCTGCCGCACACCAGTACAACACCCAAAGGAGTGGATTTTCCGATCTCTGATGTGTGAGATGTTATCCATCTCATTAAATTGGCATCTTAGGAAACAACATGCTCTTTAATAACCTGAAGCTGTGAGTAGCCCTAAAGTGCTGGGCATTTTAATCACATGCTTTGCTCCATGTGGCCCCAAGCTCCGGCTCATCTGAAGTTATAACGGGACCAAAAGTTTGACCCATATATGAACTGATTTGAGACTGCCTGCTTATCAGCAGAATCATTATGAACCTGAATATTGTACCGAAAGGAAAATAATACAGAGTGATGATCTCTTTTGGATTTCAGGAAGCTGCCAATACTGCTATTGTAATTAGAATATTAGAAAGTAATTATAGTCATAAAAATGTAAAATGTCATTGCATATAATATATATGCTTTGCCATCTAACTGTATTAAATTACAGTATGATTTATCTTTTTCTCACTCAAAATATGACTATGAAACTTAATATGAACAATTTCCTTTTAACATCTAGTAATATTTTGACAAGCTTTTGATAAACTGGAGTTTTTGTTCTTTATATAAATGATATTATTGCTGCAACAAAAAAATTCACTGAAGCATCTTCCACAACCCTGATCTGTGGATCCCACAATGTTATAACAGATTAAATTATGAACCTGCAAAACATCACAACTACGTTAGTATAAAGTTCTCCATCTTGAGGAAACAGACTAATTAATACAGTGCTGCAGTAGCATCATTTATGTTTGAGTTCATCTCTAAAGCTAAAGGCATAAATAAGAAACAAGTCTGAAAAGGTGAACTGTGAACTTCACTCTAACGTTAATTTAACTTTCTATGTCAGGTCAATATGTTTAGGTGATATCAAAAATAGCAACTTAATATTTGAAGGTTAAATTTTACGTTATGAGGCTCACATCCAAACCAACATCTCACTCATGCCCTTTGTGTGCGCTGGCTGTGCTTACCCCAGAGTATTTTGTTAAATAACACAATTCATCAGTCAACCTCTGAGATTCATACTGATTTACATGAAAACAGAGTCATAACAATGCATAAAAAAGCAAATCACTAGAAAATACAACTACAGGCTGATCATCTCTGATCAAAACACGTAAAATCCAAATGCTCCACAATCCCAAACTTTTGGAGCACTGATAATGCTGCAAGTAGAAAATTCCACACTACTAGATTTTGTTTCATGCCTGAAATTATTTGAAATGTTATACACAGTTATGTTGAAGCCACTTGTGTGATGTACAGAGGAAACCTAAATTAATTCTGTGTTTAGCCTTGCATCTCACCCCACAACGTCTCATTCTCTAGATATTCCAGAGCCCAAATCTGAAACGTTTCTGCTCCCAGGCACTTCAGATGCGGGCTCCCAGCCTGTCGTATGATTCCAGTACAAAGTGAGCCGTCATGCAAGATGACACAGTGTGTCATTTAGGGCTACAGAACTGTCAGGAAATTGTAAAGGGAAAAATAAGAGATTTTTCAGGAAGCAGTTATACCCCAGAGACTAGACAAGTGGAGAGACTAGGGAACCCCAAAGGTGAGGAGACATCTCATTTCTTAAATGAAGTGACAGCAGTACAAGCCTTCACTGAGCTGATGGTGTTTTTACCATGGATATTTATGTGTTCTCTGGTGACTCCATTTGATACATAATTGGGGCTGGAAGGTAGCTCAGTGGCTGAGTGAGTGTTTGGCATGTGAGAGGCCCTGGGTTCAGTCTCCAGCACCACCAGAAACAACACTAATAATAATAATATTAACCAGTTAGATGCTCCTGCCCCAACCTGCACTCAGCCAGCCTAAGCGCCCAGGCTTTCCCGGGGTTCGGGAGGATTTAGGCCGCCGTGCGGCCTGAGGTTGCCAGTCACCCGAATGAGCTCCGCTTCTGCCGCTGTTGTTACCAATGACCCCTCGCTGACCACTCCCTGGTAACTCTGGAATCACTGTCCTTTGATAAAGCGACTCGAGGAATCTCCTAGAAGCTGCAACACAAGGAGCCTCCTCGTCGATCCCTCTGGTGGCGAACATCGCCGTGAACCTCATCGCCTTCCTGGCCCTGCTGTCCTGTATGAATTCCGCCCTGTCCTGGTTTGGAAACATGTTTGACTACCCAGGTCTGAGCTTCGAGGTACGATTCTGTCATGCCTCCTCCTTCCGTTTTGTTCCTGCCATTCTGTGTACAGTAACTTGCTCGTGTCCATTTTGTGGGAACTCCTGCCTTTCACCCAGCGCCACGCCCCTTCTCTGTCTCCTCGCTCCTTCTGCCACACAGACATCCTTTCCTAATCCCTCCCCAAGAAAACAGGCAGCTCCAATGGCCGGCTGGCCATGGCTCCTGTCTTGGTCAGTTTGCTGTTACTATAACAGCACACCTGACTGGACATGAAAACAATCAGAAGTTGATCTGGCTCCCAGCTCTGGAGTGAGGAGTCCGGGCTCAGGTGCCTACCTGACCCTGCCGGGGGGGTGGGTTCTGCTGCCACCGGCAGATGAGGACAGCAGGCCGGCAAGTGCACGTGGACAGAGGGCGGCTGGAGAGATGACCACTTCACAACCACCTAGTGTTGCTGGACCAACCCTCTCCAGAGAGAACTGGTCCAGCCTCAGCGTCATCACCCTGGGGCCCAAGTCTCAGCATACGTTTGGGGAGACAAACCGTATCCAGACCGCAGCAACTCCTGACAGGCAATGGTGGGCAACGGGACATGAGGCAACTTCTTCTGCCTAAAGGGGACAGAGGCGCCACGAACAAACTTGTCACTGAGGGTAAGACAGAAGATCGAGGAGCAAATCACGGTTCTAACAAGATCTTTACTTCTGTCTCTTGCAGCTAATATGCTCCTACGTCTTCATGCCCTTTTCCTTCATGATGGGAGTGGACTGGCAAGACAGCTTCATGGTTGCCAAGCTCATCGGTTATAAGACATTCTTCAATGAGTTCGTGGCTTACGAGCACCTCTCCAAATGGATCGGTCTGAGGAAAGCGGCTGGACCCAAATTTGTGGACGGAGTGCAGCAATATATGTCGGTGGGTGAACACCCTGGTTTTTTCCGTACACTTCTTCGTCACGTAGGTGTCAGCTAGTTACTTGTGATTCTGCAAGTCAGGCACTTTAACTTGAGTTACACCAGAGAACGAAACAACCGCTACTTTTGTGGCATTCATAATGCTCAAGCTCCTCATAATTTTTAGCTACGTTGTATGGTGTTTCTGTACAGCGTGTATGTACCTGGCAGATAGGTAAGGAGAGAGAGAGAGAAAGAGAGGGGGAGAGGGACAGAGGGAAGGGGGAGCTGCAACTCTACTGTGATGGTTTATTCCAGAGGTTACAGAACAAGATTTGTTTGGTTCGTGGTTTCAGAGGTTTTAGTCCATGGTCTGTTACCACATTGCTAGAGGCCAAGCATCGTGGCAGGGGCGTGCCGCGGAGGAGGTCTGTTCACCCGTTGGTGGCAGAAAAGCGAGACAGACGGGAGCAGGTCCCCGGGTCCCCGCCAAGGGCCCTGGCCTCCTCCCACGGAACCTACCCCAGAAGGCTCTCCCGCTCCCGGGAGCGCCACAAGTCTGAGGCCACGCCTTGGCTGGGGTCTCTGGGGACGCACGGGCTGCACACTGCAGCAAGCCCTGTCTTCCTGCAGCTGGTCGGATGGCAAGCGTGAGGGCCTTTCCAGCAGCTGGCGGGGCGGTTAAGAGCTCTGACAAGCTGCCTAATGCAATTCAGTGCGTGCTGTTCTCAGGAGATGGTGAGACGCTGTCAGTCAACGTTCCCACTGCTGAACACAACTCTCGGCACCCAGAGCTTTCAGGAGGAGAAGCACAGTGGGCTCAGAGTTTCAGGGGATTCAGTCCATAGGCAGCTGGCTCCCAGGCAGGGGCATCGTGCCACAAGGGCCTGGCAGGGAAAAGATGCTTCATCCAAGGCAGCCGGGAAGCAGAGCGGCGCCAGCGAGGAATGGTGAGGGGCCCGACATGGACGCCCCGGCCACACCTCGGAGACCCGCTCGACACACTCAGAAATGTGCTCACCAGTCCTTGGCAGAGCCCAGGGCACCAGCTTCCACCCTCTGCTCTCCCTGCCACAGACACCACCACCTCCATCGAAGGGGGTCAGGGAACGAACACGGCCTGAGATCTGAACACGGCGCGTCAGGCACCCCGCCCCGCAATCCCCACCCCTCGTATCCCTCCGGCCTCTGAAGGGAAGAGGAACTCGGCAAAGGTCCTTTGTGCAGCCAAATCTCCACCTTCTCTGCCCTGGAGAATGAAGTTGCCACATGTGACAACGCTCCTGAACCTGGGACATCTCTCACCACCACTACCCACTGAAACGTCTTATCCAAAGCTAATGTCCCGGGTCTGTATTAAGTTTTGAAAAGGAAATGGAGGAAAAGTGTCCCCGGAGTGTCGAGCCTGCTCACCTCAGACACCGCCGCTCCCTCCGCTTCCCAGAGACTAGGCAGGTAGATCTCCACCAGCTACCTGTGCGTCTCCCGGGCAGCACCAGGAGAGAACCGACTCCTGTCCTGAGGTCGGCAGCAGTTGCGCCCACTCGTCTGTAGACAGAGGACTCTCCAGCCTCTCGAGTTTCACGTGTTCATTCTTCAGGTAACCTCACAGCCCTGAGCCAAGTATCCTCGTTGCTTGGGTGCCGCCCAAACCGGTTTGTTTCCCTGACAAAATAAACAATAGGCTAAGTTAAGTGAGATCTTTTTTATCCCTCGCTACCAGTTGCCAAGAGAGAAAATAGTTCTGTTATTTGGCCAAGAGAGCTGCAGTTCTCTGGGAAAGCCGAGCAGCTTTGTGAAAGGGTGGAGCTGACGTAGGTTTGGGGTGAGCCCAGCCAGCGCCAGCTGCACAGAGCGCGTGTGGGGACGTGAACTCAGTGACACACTTGCGGAGTCAAGAGAGGAATAGCAGTTTGTGATTCCAAACTCCTGTTCTCCAACCAGCGAGATGAGAAGGCAACGCAGGGATCTCCGTTACCAACTAGTCAGTGGTGGGATGTGTCCCAGCACCATCCTGAGACGCTTCTTCCACAAGTTGAGGGTCACTGTGTTGATCCCACAGACAAAACCACAGTGACATCCTTGAATTATGTCCATTGCTTACATCCATCTAAGGACCGAGATCAAAATGCACACTAGCACTCTGCACATACAATGAGAGCTTGGTTACTGTGCTATTTTCTCTTTCTCAAACATAATACTTCGCACGTTTACATACGGGGTAATACAGGTAATGCATGCTGTAATATAAAAGTCCGAATGTACAAAAGGAAGCCAGGTATGGGCACGCACGCCTGGCATCCCAGCTCTCAGGAGGTGAGGCAGGAGGGTCACTGCAAGGTCAAACCAGCCTGGGCTACCTAGCAAGACTCTGTCTCAAAGGAAAACACAAAAGGTACAGAGGAAAGCCAGCCATCTTCCCTACGTCTCTGCCACCTGGCACCTCTGCCACAGCATATTCAACCTGGCTCTGCACTCAGTGGCAGATACCAGTCACCCTTCCACATCAGTGTGGCATATTGCTCTGCTGCACAGCATACCACAGTTCGTCTAATTGTGCTGCCCTTGCTAAGAACACTGTTAACCGTTTCCTGCTGTTAGAAGTGCTGCAGCGGTGGTTGTATGTGTTGCCCCTTTGCTTGCACACCAGGCAAGCTGCTGAGCCCGCCCAGCACCAGCATTTCCCCAGAACAATGCCCTTTTCCGTCACATAACCTTTCACATCGTGGGTCAAGGCCTCCCAGCCTCCTTCTCTTCTTTTAACCATTCCAGGCCACATGTGTGTACCCCCCATCTCCGGAGACAGAAAGAGGAGCCACAGGCCCTGTGTGCCATTTCTCTGTCTCCACTCTGCAATACGTGTGTCTGCTTTTGAGGCCAATTGGACTAAATGGAAAGCACTAGAAAAAGCAGGGGTATGATGGCCTTTTCCAGGAAGAGCAGACTGCACCAATATTCAATTTTTTTCCTGCCTCTTATGAAAACACTAATAAAGGATTTTTCAGAAGCTTTGAGAGGGAAGAGGGACCTTAAAATCAACAGAAAACTTGACCACTTGAGTCTTGAATATGAGCTTTCAAAAATCCAGTAAGCACAAAGGGGGAAAAAAAGTGCTACAGTACTTACAAATATAGAATTTAGTTTGTTCTTTGACGCGAATTATAAGTTTTTCTATATTAGAAAAGAAAACGGCTTCCCAGTCATGGAGGCCTTTCTGCCGGATTGGGTTCGCCCCAGTGAACAGCAGCCCCAGGTCTGCAGAGTCCCAGGCTGGGCTCTCTGCCTGACAGAGGAGGACCGTGCCCAGCATCTCCTCCTGACTGTTAGGATAGAAGCCGTGGACCTGTGCCTAGGTTTACAAACCCACCTTCCGTCTCCCCACCGCCCTGTCAACAACTTCCCCTCGCCCACTCCCAAGACGGCATCCTGTCATTTCCGGGACACTCACAGCCGGGGAACAAGTGAGCACACCAAGGCCAAGTGCAAACAAGTTCCTCACCTGAGAACTGAGGATGGCCTTTTTACTAACAGGGTTCCCTAAGGGTCCTTCCTAGTCAACAGCTCCTCCCCTCCAAGTGCCAGGTGACCGATGATCTTTCTTTTACTTGAGAATATTTCTGTCTGTTTCAGTCACGTTGTTGTATGAGTTATTTTGCTTTTTTCTTACAGAGAAGTATTCCAGTTTGTGGATATCCACAAATTGCTTATCGTTTTCTTACCAAATTGTTTTTTTTTCAATTCAAGTCTTTATTGGTACATTATGAATACACATCATCATCGCATTCAACATTGAGAGTTTGTACCAGTGTATGACATGACGTGACTCTTTTTTTCCCATTCTCCTACCCACCTTACCACCCCCTAAATACATAAGCTTTGTTTCCTTTTTTGTTACTATCACATTCTTTTTCCCCTCGTTATTTACCCTACACTCTAAGTGTGGCACTAGTGTGAGTGAACCTGCCATCAATATTCAGGCGCGGTCTCTTCCCAGGTATGTGTTTTTATCTCTCACAGGAAAATTGTCGATAGCACAAGCAGTGTGTGTTAACTGGATAAGGATCGGCCGAACTATTTCAAAAACAGGCTGTGCTATTGCACATCCCTATCGGCAGCATGAGAGTTCCAGCTGCCATCCACGTTTAGTATTGTCCGTCCTTTCCTAAACTTAGTGGTGTCTCGCTGTTTTTAATTTACATTGCCCTGGTGACCAGATGTTATCTTTTCATGTGTTCGTTGGCCATTTACATGAGCTTTGTGAAGTATCTAATCTCTTTTTTGATCCTTTTTGCCTTGTCTTCTTGGTCAGTTACAGAAGTTCTTTGTACATTCTGAATAGGTTCTTTGTCAAATAAACATAATGCAAATATTTTGCTGGATCAGTTCTGTATCTCCAGCAACTAGTGCCCTTCTCAGCACATGGCAGTGGGTTGCCAGGTCCTATGCAGTCAGAATGTTCCAGTGTTGGAATGTTGAAAGTAGCATTTCTTGAAGCCTACCTTCCAGTTCCATGAGCCCTGTAGCATCTGAATTCACCCAGCCTCCACCCCCTCTCCCTTAAAATTCGGGGGCAGGAGGTTAAGAAGAGTCCAGGAAGCAATGGACAGTGGTACTGGGCAGCCCGGGGCTGGGTTCTACCTCTGCAGGCACAGTGTGAAGCGCCGCGGGGATATCACATGCCTTAGGATGAGGCAGTTCATCTCACATCAGTGTTATGCTCGCTTACAGATTCGATCTGAGACGATCGCCACTTACGCCCTCTGCGGCTTCGCCAATTTCGGCTCCTTAGGAATAGTGATCGGCGGACTCAGTAAGTGAACAAATATTCTTTACCAGCAGATGTGACATCCGCATACTTTGCATCCCTGTCTTGTTCTGTAACATGACTCATGTCAGAGGGAACATGGCCCTGTAGCAGCCGCAAATCCTCAGCTGTGTTTTCTTATCCGTGCTCTGCAGTGTCGTTTTCTGTGACCACCCAGGCTGACCTCCGAGAAGCCATGAGAGCCACACAGGAGGTACACCCTGCGTGTGGCCTTCAGTGAATTATAGTGGCCGCTTGAGAAGGGCTCTAGGGCCATGGAAGTGCGGTCTGCCTTGTGGACAAGCAGATGGGGCCTCTGGGCTTCCCGCCGCCCCTCCGGTCCCATCACCTCCTCATGTACTTTGTCGTGACCGCCAGGCTCATGAGCCCTTCGGACGAGTGTAGGACTTGCTTCTTCCCCAACAGGACCTAGACTCCAGACCCAAAACAACTTCCGGAGGCAGCTAGTTCGGGTTTCTGATCAGGAGCCTCGCTGCTCATTTCCGATGCCCCGTTTCTGTGTGTTTTACAGCGTCCATGGCTCCCTCCAGGAAGCGCGACATCGCCTCTGGGGCCATCCGGGCCCTGATTGCCGGGACCGCCGCCTGCTTCATGACAGCCTGCATCGCAGGTGCGGCACCCTGTCCTGGCTGTCCCCCTCCTGGGGAGGGAGGGTCCACAGTGTGTACTGTAGCGTGTCCGCTGCAGACGGCGAGGCGGCTCCGCTGCAGATGGCGAGGCGGCCCCGCTGCTCTCAAACATGTGCAAAGCGAAACGCGTGAAGCGGGTGGAGAAGCCACGAGCAGCAGGAAAATCCTGAAGCTTTCTAGCTACGGAAGCACAGTGAATGGTCCTGTCCCCATTTCCAGGTATTCTCTCCAGCACTCCTGTGGACGTGAACTGCGCTCACGTGTTAGAGAACGCCTTCAACTCCACTGCATCTGGCAACACAACCAGCGTGGTAGCTTGTTGTCAAAGCCTGTTGCTCGGGTAATGTATGCTCCATTATGACTCCTTCATACTTACCTGTAAATCTGACCTAAAGACCCCTTCACTTTTAAAACTTTCTTATTTTATTTTAATGTCAGGACCTGCACAGAAATTGTAACAATCTTTTGCGTTAACTTCTGTTGGATATGACTCAATAGCCTGCCCGAGTACCCAGCGTGCACCCAGCCGTGCACTGAGCATCTTGCTGAAGCAGCCCATTTTCACCTTGCAGTCTGTGTAAAAGCTGGGCACCATCCTCTTTGTGTTTGTATTTGATACAATGGGGCTTAGGGATGTTGTGTCCATTCAAGCAAAATCAGCATTAGCACAGAGATAAGAATCCCAGGCCCGTCTCCCCGTGAAGCCCATCCCTGCCATGAATGGCCAGTCGCCCGTACCAGCTCTTCTCTGCCATGTCTGCCTGCAGCCTTCGCTCGTCCAGGAGCACGACTTCTACTCCCCTCCTGTGCCCCTGTCCTGCTTCCATTGCCTCCCTTTAAAGCAGTCGAG
>PVIR01005297.1:0-14179 GCA_004026965.1 Petromus typicus
TCTTTTCTGTACACGTGAACAAAGCTAGTCAGCTCAAGGGCGGCTCAAGGATAGTACTAAAGAAATGTATAAAAGAAGGCTGTTAAATAAACGTGGCGTTCATTCGGTATTGACTGGTGAACCCTTCCAAGTCCCGCTGTCCTGTCTTTACTTATTTCTCATCCTAAGCCCCTCGGCTCGGTCACCCCATTGCTCTGCCCGGCTGACACCGCCATACCCAGCGGTAAGACCCCGGCAAAATAAGATTTAAAAAAATGACCAGGAAAGTTGCAAAATGCTAAATTTAGTGGGAGCTATTTGGCATGTTGTTAGTTTTAGTCAAACTGCAGTGGAAAAACCTACGGTGAGGTAGCTTGCTGCACTGTCAGCCTGGTATAATCTTCAAAACATTTCTGCCTTCTCTTGTCTCCTGGCTTCCTTTCTCTTTCCTTGACCTTTTTGAAAAGAGATGAGGATTATTACTGATATTATGTAAAAGAGGGAGAAAAGAACAGTCCCAGTCATCTGAGAGTCCATGTGTACCTGCTTTGTTCTGATCATTTGTTAACTTTTAGGAATATAATAATCCTGGACTACATCTCCTAATCCCCAAATTAATCATCTTTAACAAATGCTACATGAGTTTCTCTGCTGTCAGGTACCAGAGCTGTTAGTTCTGTATTTCTCTGTTTCCCTCAGTAGATTTCAAAATCCTCAGAGTATGACAGTGTTCTCATTTATCATTATATGCCTAAATCCTTAGCACAGTGCTATGCTGAGAATTAAGGGATATTAACTAATGCTTAAAGAAATAAAAACAACCAAAGACTCTGTGAAGAAAGCACAGGCTGCAAAGGCCTATTTCTGAATGTTTCAGATTCCGGCTATGGTATAAAGCTATGAAACAGACATTTTAATCATCTTTATTTGGCTGATCTGCGGCAGGATGGTTTCTCTTAACTCTTCAAAATGCCTTCTGTGATATCAACTGCCAGAGCAGGGGAAACTTCTAGCCAGCCTCCATTATCATCTGCCAACATTGAGGCCATTGATTATGTCTTTCATTTCATAAGGGAGAAAGGTGTCTCATATCTCTGACTATCGGCGTGGTCAAAGGGACTTGCATATTTCAACACATCCTTTTGGAAAACAGTTTGCTTTAAAGATAACCTGTGAGCTTCTTTAAGCAGCTCTCTGGGACAGCTGGGCTTGGAGAAGTGCTTTGTTCCTGTGGATAGAGACACAGCAGTCCCTGCTCCTGTTAATTTTCATTTCACAGTCATCTTCCTTATTTGACAGAAGCTGACACAATTGCTCAGGATGGTTTATTTTCCCTACCACCACCTGGAAAAGCATTTTGTCTTTATGTTTCAGCAAAAGGAGAATGTCTGTATCTCTATGCATGAACTCTTCTGCAAAGATCATTTCTGGCTATTTTTCTTTTTAAAAATCTCTCTTTAGAATAGATTTATTTACTAAATTCATTTAAGAAGTGACTTATTTATTTAGTTAGCTTCTGCTCCAGAACCTTTACTAAGCATTAAGCCTCACAGAATGGGGGTGAAAGAAAAGGGAATGTGGCATTATAGGATCAGTGAAAAGAGCACTAAGTGAGGAGGAGAAATAATTACCATGTGTCTTAGTAACTTTTTCTTATTGCTAAGATAAAATACCCAATACCCAGGGTTAAAGGAGTAAAAGGTTCATTTCGCTCACATTTGCAGAGCTTTCATCCGTAGTCAGCTGGCTCCCAGCAAAGGGACATGGAAAAAGGGCATCACAGAGGAGAAAGAGTTCATGGTAGGCAGGAGGAAGGCAGGAAGGCACCAAAGTGGTGAAGAAGCAAGCAGCAAGCCACAAGGAATGACCCCTTTCTGCCCCTTGTAATCACACCCATGGTGGGGCAGCCTTAACTGTAGCACTGTACCATGAATCAATTTCAGCACTGAATCCTCATCTCAGTAACATATATCCTAGATCTAGTCCTTTCCCCAAAGCCCCACCCAAGACCTCATGAGGCTTTAGGGTGACAGCTAGATATAACTTGTAACACAGAGCTTAGACTTATTTTAATTTGAGCTTGGAGACAAAGTGGTGGGCAGTAATATTAGAGATATGAACTAGAAAAATGTCCTGCACATATTTTCTCAGTGGGAATTGTATCAAAGATTTTAAAGCAAAGGTGAAGGCTAGCTTTTGTTTATTTGTTTCTTCTGACACAAAGGATACAATCCATGGCTTAAGGAAGCACTCTGCCACTGAAGCTAGAAACTTTTCAGTTATTGGGATGATAGCACAATAGAGATGTATTATGTAATATGGCGACTAGAAAGTGTAGACAAATGTGCTTACAAAGCATTTAAAATGTAGCTGGCCCTAATTGAGAAATGCTATAAATGTAAAATACATGTGGGATTTCAAAGGTTAAATACAAAGGGATATCATAACTAAATTTATTGTATTTTTAAATTTATTTTTGTTTTGTATTATACCAGAGATCACACTCAGGATCTTGCACTTGCAAGTGCTGGAACCACTGAGCTAATATTGTTAATGTTATATGTAGTTAAGTGGTATTTTGAATACTGTGGGCTAAATACATTTCATTTTATTCATAGAGCTTATTTTATTCTTATGCTTTGATTTTTTTGGACAAGGTCTCACTAATTTTTTGATGATTGTTTCAAATAATTGGATCCAGTAATCGATCCCCTTCCTCATCTTGTAGAGTATACTCATTTGCTTGTTACTTTTTAAAATATAACTACTAGAAAATCTAAAATTATTTATGTGGCTCATGTTACTCACAGTGAATTTTAAAAGGAGTCTGTAAAGATGAGAGATAATAGGGGCCTATGCAGACAAAGATAGAAAAACAAAGAAGAGAGAGTGCATTATTTTACTTTTATTTGGATGAGTGCATTTAACACAGGAATACACACACACACACACACACACACACACACACACACACACCAAGTGACAAAAAAATCTGGAAGAGAAACTAAATTAACTAAAACAACATTGTTTAACTTTTATATAGATCATTCTTAAACCTCAATTATACGTAGAAACTTCTGGATTTGAGGGAGATGTGAAATAAGGATTTTTTCCTTACTTTCCATGAAAAAATATCTTTTCTTACAAATAAAATGGAAACCTCTCACCTACCCATTGCCCAGTTCCTATATTTTTAAAAAAGCAGTTACAAGTAAGCAAGCAAACAAACAAACAAAACAAACAAACAAAACATTATTGTAACAGGAAAACCTTACAGTAACAAGTAAGCAAGCAAGCAAACAAACAAAACATTACTGAAACAGGAAAACCAGAAAAGATTGGTGCAAAAATTGCACAACAGGAGGCTAGCATCTGGGTAATAAATTATTGGCAGAGGGGTTGCCTATTCTCGGTTTTCAAAACTGAAGAAAGACATACTAAAAGTGTCAATTGATGAATCATTTTGATGACAAATCATGCTGAGCTCTTTGGGATATTATTCACAAGATAAAAATAAAAAAGAGTTGCCATACCAAAATCTATACATTTCTAGTCACCTACATGTATGAAAAAGTGCTTATATTTAGAAAAATATGATAAAATAATAGGATTAATCTTAAATCATGTTTCATTTAATTCATACCTAATAGTCATCCGTGGAAATACTAATTAATTGAAATAATTCTCTGATTTCCAATAATTTTTAAAATTATATCAATTGCTAAATGTAAATATATATGTAATTTTGATTAAAATGAATAATAATTATAATAATAAAGAGGAAAATTAACACATGTTTTATGCTGCAGGATAGGAAAATCTAATTTATATATCTATATTTATTTGAGAAAAGTTTGATAGGCTGATCAATAAAAGACTTTCAAGTGCAACAAACAAGCTGGCTTAAGATAAAAATTATGCAGGAAAAGTGGCATGAAAATACAAGGAATAGAAAAAATGTAACAAAAATATTTCTTGTTAAAGAAAATCTTGGTCATGTATTTTTAAAATGGCTCAGGGTAGGTATCAAAATCATTCTAGATTCGATTAAATGCATTTAGAAGAATGCTATAACAGTTTTGCATTTAAATCTTAGTTTTTATGTTGTGATATAAATTATTTTCTCTACAATTATTTACATTTATGAGGAAATAACTTAGATGTCAACTAAAAAAAAAGTATGAAAGGACGTGTTGTTATTTCTCTGTAATTCTCCCACAGACTGCTAAAACCAAATGGCTTGAAGAACACTAAGTTAGATGCTCAATCCCCGGAGGACTCAGAGACCTCTTTAGCTTGGTTAGCAGCAAAAGATGTTGTAAGATGAATTAAAGAGAGTCCAGAGAACTTCCGTGCACACTGCGAAGTGTCAGGCCCTGCTTGCTCCAAAGCCATATCAGTGTTTGCTCCTAGACAATCCTTTGCTGCTAGAAATGCCAGTAGTGGTTCCTTTTCTTTCTCAAGACACTTCAAAATGCCCTCCATATGTTCATACCAGCATCTTGGATGAAGGCTTTTGCTCACTGACCCTAGTAAAAGAGGCATTTCTGTGCATCTTGCAGCAAGCACATTGCAGAAGCCTTTGAGGAAGGTTTTGGTACCATTTCTGATGCCAGCTTGGTTTGCTAAGTCTCCTTTCAAGAACCAGTCCATGCACATCACTCTGTCACACCAGAACTGTAATATGACATAAGAGAGACAGCTCCATGCTTCTCTCCAGATAGCAGGGGAATTATACTCTTGAAAGGGACTTGGAGTTCAGAGCATCATTTTATTTGCACCCCAGGAAGCACACCTGCTCCAGCCATCAATATTTGATAGCTATTGAAGGGAGGAAAAACCTGACATCCTGTCAAAATTTATCAAGGAAAGAGAGAGAAGCAAGCTTGAACTTGCACTGGAATAGCCCATGGGGAGTCTGAATAATTGGGAGACAGTTCCATCATCAGCCAGCAGAATTTGATGTAAACCACTTGCAGGGGATGAGGGAGGCCTATGGCTGAGAAGGGTTGAAGAGAATAGGGAGGGGGTCTCTACGTGCTACAAAATCTGGCACAGGGAAAGTGTCTAAAATCATATGTCCACTCTGTGTGATTTTCTATCTTCAGCCTCAGCAGTAACAGTTCATTTTGTATGTTACAATAGAGAGTTCTTCTTTCTTCCTCCAGGTTATATTACCTGACACCTTTATCCAGCTTTAGCTAGTTGACATGCACTTTTGTAACTTCACTGTCAGATCAACTTCTGATTCCTTGTAAAATAGCCTCCTTATGTTATTGGCATTAGACAGTGTGCACAGAGAAAAGTAAAGAAAAAAAGATAATGTTTTGTAAGGTCAGAGGTAGAGACTGTTATAGAATTCAGAGCCCCATACTCTCTCATGTGTTCTGTCTTTGTGATTCTCTCACCTGCTCTGTATGAACTTATGTTCTATTGTTGTTTTGATCTTTTGTCCATTTCTGGGCATGTCTAGTGCTCACATGAGTTAGTTGTATCTTCAGTGGATATATTTACTGAACTGAGCATTTTGAAATGAGGGAGTTTGTGTCAATGAAAGTCTGTGACAGATTCCATGGATCTTTGGAGACTTATGTGGGCAGATTACCTTAGAAATGTACAATTTAACATCCCTAGTATGCAAGGTCTATGTCAGGCAGCCCTGTACTAAGACAGGACATTTGCAAAGAAAAGGTTGGGAAAAACAACCCAACAATAGCACAATGAAGAAATCCATTATAACATCTAGACACATCAACAAATACAGTAAAACATTTGCATAAAAGAATTGAGGATTTTGAAAAGTCAAAGAAAGATACAAATTCAAAAATGCAGTGGCCTTGGAGGCCATTTTATGAGCCATGTTTTAAGAAGTATACCTCATTCACATTTCCCTCTTGGAAAGGATATCTTTTGTTGTATTCATGGCCTGATTGTGTCCAGTGAAGTTTGGCTGCCAAACCATAGCTTTGTGGGAACTTGATCCAAGCTAAGCCAACTTGATTCTCTCCATCCTAAGCACTGGTATCAAAAAAGCACACCGTGAACAAAAGACTGTGAATGGCACCACAAAGTTAAAGCAGATTCAGACACAGTGGGTATTTTCTGTCACTCTTGATAGTTGAGACAAGGGGTGAATAAAGTGGAGATGGTGACAACAGAGGATGTCTACCTAAAAGAACTGTATCACCCAACCCCTGCATCTTTAGATAGGAAACAAACCTAAGAGAAGAAGGTTTTAGTTGAACTGTAATGAAAAAGAGTGCGGTCAGGCTTAAAGATTTGCATTTTTGGCCCCTACTGAGGTTTCAAATTAAAGGAGGTAGTAGCTTCAGAAAAGACAATGACATCATATCTCCTGACTGTCCTACGTAGCTCCCGAAATGCACAACTGACTCCAAGTGATATGTGGAAGACAACTCCAGCTCGAGATTCTGCACTGATGCAGATTCACCAGGTTGTTGAGAGAAGAAAATGCGGTGTATTTTCATTCAGTTTAGAGTACAGTTAGGAATTAAAGACCCATCTGCACAGATGAAAGATTATTGCTTTTGGTCAGGGGTCACTGCAAGGTTTTAAAGATGCCATTTATTTGTCCACTCATCCTCATTTTAATTCTTGGGCCACTACTCAATCTGTCAGGAACCCAGCTCTGCAAAGATTTGCCTCAGGGAAGTCTTCTTCCCTTCCCTTCTCACCAAGAGCATCTTCTGCTTATATAATTTTTAACTCATTCTGTGGCTTAGCCTGTGAGCTGGAATAGGGCCTTGGATTTCCCTTCATAGAAACAGTGGCACCTTTTATCCTTTCTAGAATTGTGATGGCTCTGAAGAATCAAATCTTCCTTGGAGTCTACAAGTCAGGTTACTGTCTTGGATGAAGCCTAATTCCCTGAAATAGAAGTGCAGACTGATACCCTGCACAATCCTTGCCCTCTTATTTTGATATGTTAAAATTAAAAAGTATAAAAATAAAGAACATTCTGTCACTTTGATACACTAACTATCTTATATATTTTGTGACAATTTCTCCTCACTCACAGGGGCTTAAGCAAGCAAAGATGGGACACCCATGTGCTTTTGCTCTTCCTGCAAACATATCTGGATAAACTTCATTTCTTAGACACCAGTGAGCAGAACTCCATTACCAGATTGCTTTCCAAGACTTTTTCTCAATTCCCTTGACTCATATACTCCCATTATGGCTGATTTTGGGCTAACAATATGATGCTGCTGAACAGAGTGGACAAGAGTAATATATCCCATCATCTACTACTTTCATCAGACAGGTACAGAAGATGGGAACAGCCTCAAGGTCATCAAGAGTAATAATGCGCCCCACAGAAACACAATTCAGAAGTGATGAGTTTGACTAATTATTACTTCTATTTTTAAATGATTTATTCTTTCATAGTTTATTTCATTTGATTTGAAGTAATGGCTGTCCCTAACCACTGATTTGCAAAATTCTAAACATTTAACCACCAGTTCTCAGAATCTAGTAGCCACAGCTCTAACATGCCACTGTACTGGGCTGTTAATGAACTCTCTTCTTGAAACTTAATGACACATTCTGTAATTCTACTTTGTGCAAAGCTTCCTGATCTTTCTAATAATGTCTTTTCTATTCACAGTGACCCCTTCCTTTTCTCTCCACCTAAGAAAATTGATATTAGCAAAGTTCTGTATTCAGTCAATGGATCTCCTTGCTCTCTTTGATATTAGTTCTTTACTTCTCTTTCACTTATATTTAACAGGATCGTCATCCACCAGATAGCTAAAACAAAGTGTCAACCTGTCATCACTGAATTTTTCTGATTCTTTCACATCGGACAATCATGTTTTGCTTACCTTACATTTTAAATATATTATAAAATTTCTCTTTTTCTGCTTTTCTATAACCACTATTCTAAGTCTGACCCTTACTTTACTAAAACAATTCCCAATTGGATCTTGATTTTTCCATCTTTGTTTGGCCTCCTCAGCATCTATCCTAATCATCTAGTAAAATTAATATGTAATATTCCTTGGTTCAATCCTTTTAATGATACCAGTAGCAATAGGTAGCTGCCCTATAAAATAGGTCTTCTCTGTATTTATTTTCTGCCTAAACTTAGTTCCTTTATTTTTTTTTTTACCATTTCATGCTTTATTTACATTTTATGCTCCAAAAGTAGGAAACTATAAGTAACTACTACTATAACTACCTTTTTTATTCCTCTCTGTCTTAAACTCAATCTGTACATTTAATTTAAATATGTTCTCCCTATCAACCTGCACCCTACCATATACTTACCCAATCCTGTGGCCATAAACAGATATCATATCTCCTTTAGTCAGACTGTCAGTCAGCATTCCCATTCCTGGGATACAATGCTCAACACTCACAATGCAAAGGAGGACAGATGTAATCTAGTTCATGTTTTCAAAGAATTCGGTTCATGGTATGGTGGCTGCAAAGAAGGAATATCACGATGGTACGGGAGAGTGGAGCAAAGCTGATTTGCTCGTGGTGAGTGGGAAGAAGATCAGAGCAGCACTGCCAATCAGGAAATTGACAGGTTTCATATAACAGTACCCAGGCTTGCCTCCATGACCCACCTATAAACATCTGAGCATGTATTCTACAATCCCTCAAACAGATGCTAAAGCCAATGAAGCTGACACCCTGTGACATGGACATTTCAGATCCATTGTCATGCATGGTCCAGGGTCAACTCCAATGATCCCCTCACATCTCCTGCACTGTGGAGCAGCAGTGACTGCTGGCCCCAGTTTCTGCTCCTCAGGGTTCCCAGTACATTCCTGCCAAGGTCCTGTTCTGCACAGGGTACCCCCGGAGAGTGACACTGTGCATAGAGAAGTGGAGGTGAGCCTTTCTCAAACTGTAGTTTGAGATTCACCTTGCAAGACTGAGTTTGTTGATATAATGATGCAACTGGTGATACTTCCTACGCAGGATCCTTCTCTTTCACCCCTCACCAATGTGTTTGTACTGCATCTCAATCTACATGCAATCTACATGCTATGAAAATTTATTTCATATTTAATCCAGTTTTGTTACCATACTTCCATGAGGGCTGTACCTAATGTAATGCCCTACAATTAACTAATTTACATCAGTTTTCTACCAGTTGTATTTTAATATTCTGTGTACACATGAGTGCATGCACATGGACACACATGCCTTCTGTATGTGTAAGGGTGAAGGTGGAATGACATGAGACTGAAATCATAAAGGCAGAAGATCTGGTATCCATTTTTTTTTAACATAGCATCAAGATACATCTTGGTTGATCAGTAAATGTGCATTGAATAAATGAATTTGATGAAAATTTGCACTGTGAAAAAATAGGTGCAGTGTAATTCTCAGAATAATTTACTGTGCTAGAGGTTTTCAGATCATGAAAATATGTGATATGTCAGAAGTATGGCAATTTCATAAAAGGTATTAAACCACTATATCACCATTTCAACTTAATTGCAGTGTATAAAATAACTTTAGCTCTGAATGTGGAAGCAGCCAATATAAAAAGAATGACTTCAGATATTTTTCACTATGCTGTGTCTTATAGTAAGTAACTTATTTCTTCTAAAATTGATCTTGAATAAATGCTGGTTAGAATTATCCCTAGGAACTTTGGAGAAGGATAAATGAAAGTAGAAAATACTCTCACTCAGGAACTCCACAAATATATACTAATTTGGAAAGCAGCACATAGCCTAGGGAAATCTCTCTCCATAATTTCAAGCGTACTTGTTTCATTTCACATATTACCAGGCAGTATGCAGGAGAGGTTTGTGTTCCAGGCATTATTTGAAACATGAATAGAGGTGGCGTGGATTCCCTATATTATTTGTGAAAACTCTCCAGAGCCTTTGAAATAAAATGTGATAGAAAAACTGGATCTTTTTGTAACTTCCTGGCTCTATCTCTCTATATTTTTAAAATACCTAAATATCTGCAAGGTTTTGTATTTATAACACATTTTTACAAACTGAAAAGCAAGTGGATAAACCATTTCTTTTTTCATAAAAGAATGGATTTTTGAATAAAAGGGAGAAAATTTCTTGGCACAATTTTTATTGTTATGTAGATTTATAAGTTTGAAATAAAGTGTTGTTGGTATTGCTATTCTTTTGTCTTTTTTCTCCTCTATAATTAAACTATAGTTCAAATGAGAGGAAAGAGACTTCTGAGCTTATATTCCTGATGCATAGGGTAATAGAATTTAGAGTAGAAATAAATTTTTAGGAAATCAATGATAGAGCAGACATTTTAAAATATTAATTGTTGACAGTCTATTAATTCACCCACTCATTCATTCATGTTTTCTAGCATGTGTGAAAACATCTGTGAAACAGTTGGGATGTCCCAGGTGTTCTGGTGATTGTGAGGACAGATACATTATAGAAAGAACTATAACAGATAAAACACAGATATCCAAAGGATTTCCTATGCAGAAATGGCTTAGTAACTCTCCTCATCCCTGGAACAAAATATGTAATACCCACAACATACAGGAGGAGAAATCTTATTTTTGGCTTAGTGCTGGTTGCCTCCAAGAAAGAAAATGCATGAAAGTATGAACAGAGGAAAGCTTCTCAGCTCATGGAATCAGGAAATCAGGAAAAGAATGGAGGGCACAGGGAGGAAGATCTACCTTCAAGGTCATGTCTGTAACAACTGACTTCTAGGACCAGACCAGCAGCAGCAAGTCAGCTATATTGCCCCATGACCCAATCATCTCCTCAAGCTGCCTTTCTACAATCAGGAGAGAGGCATTCTAGATCTAAAACATAGCAGATAGTGACAGTAAACTAGAAGCAAAAATACATTGTTTTGGGTACAACCAATGGAGACCAACTCCCGTTGAGCACAAGAAATCAAGTGTCTCTGCTCTCTTGATTTCTCTGTTCTTTCCCCTTTTCCTTCCTATTGGAATTCCATAGTTCCTGGTTT
The DNA here is from genome assembly GCA_004026965.1 of Petromus typicus. Taxonomy (NCBI): domain Eukaryota; kingdom Metazoa; phylum Chordata; class Mammalia; order Rodentia; family Petromuridae; genus Petromus; species Petromus typicus. The sequence goes on from PVIR01005297.1 coordinate 10,939, forward strand.
TTTAATTAGTACTATCCTCTGCAGGACATGACAGAAAAGAAAATCCTGATTCTCTTTCGGGAATTTTTTTTTTCCTTGTCTCAAGTTTAGAAGCATAGTAGTATGCATTCCCGTTAGAATAAGTGGCTAAACCAAAGTCATTCGGAATCAAGAAGCACTCAGTGGTATATATTGTGCCAATACTATGCCCACCTCAGTTTTAAAATTTGTTTTTACTTGAGAAATTAGTTTTAATTGGGTCACATGGATCCGCTTTTAAGAAAACTAGGCCCAAGAAATATCTTTGACAAAATCAAAGGATGCGAGTGACTTGTGTCTAAAAGCCCGGAAGGATGTCTCCATCAGTGTTTTTGCCTGATGTTCTTTACTAAGCTCAGGTTCAGCTACTGCTAAGCAGCAATACTGACTGGAAAGATAGACTCTCGTGAAAATATACTTTGAATTTATTATATCTAAGAATCTTTCTTTGAGTCATTTTTTAACTTCATAGTTGCAGGTCTTTTACTAATAACATAGACTTTGTCATGCATTAAGAGAATACTAATGAATGAATGAACAATTAAATAAGTATTGGTTCTATTACTGATTTGCTAAAATTTCCTTCTAGTTCACAGTATTACATGATGGAAATGTTCCTGTTATAATCCTAAAGGCACTGGCCACTTCAAGATTCCTACTGCATTTCCCTGGACAGCTTCACATTCCCTAAATGTTCTCTACAATTTCTCATTATCTTCTCTTCATTTTTTTCTTCTTTCTAATAACTACTCATCTGTAGTTCTCTCTAAAGAAAATTTCATGATACTTCAGGTCTTCTTAGTTGCTCATGATCTTTGAAATTCTAATTGAGCTGCATTAAAACTATTTATCCACATTGTAGGCCAGGTTGGTCAAATCCTAACATAATATACTTAAAATTTCCCACTACACTTACTAAAAAGAAGAAAAAAGAGAAACGTATGGATTTAGTGTCAGTAATATGTCTTCTTTAACAAATACACCCAAAAGTTATTATTTCAAAGCGTGTGCTCAGCATAAAACTAACAAGATGCAGTACATTTCTCATGCACTGAATCTGTGCAATCAGGTATGTGTTTTATACAGAGAGTGCATTTCATTTTGTAGCTGAAACATTTCAATGGCTCGGTGTACTACCATATTGGAAAGGAGACTGTAAGATCCTTCAGGATAAAAATTCTGTCTCAGTAGATTTTGTAGCTCTAGAGTTTAATACAGTATCAGATAGTGTGTTTTACATGGAAGCTAAGGGTTCTGGAGAGATCAGAGTAAATAAATCATTTTTAATCTTTCTAGTTTCAGGTAAATTCCTTGACCTTTCTAAACTTCCTTAGCTTGCCCTTTTTAGTCTGTCTTCCTCATCAGGATTGTGATGTATGAAACGGATACTAATGTGCCAATTAATCACCAAATATTTACAAAATGTTTAGCTCATGTAAAGCATCAATATATGCATCTGTGACATAATTACTGACCGTTCAATGAATCTCACTCAATGGAATGATTTGAAATATTGTATCATTTCTCTGAGGGAAATATTTTCTTCAACATTTGAAATTTAATTATTATATTAATTGATAACTAGCTGAAATCCACGAGTCTCTTGAGAAGAGACACTCCACGAAAGTACAGAGTAAGTCTACATACAGTAATAATACATATATAACTAACTCTGTCACTGCATTAGAAATCACTGAACTTTTACCAAACTTGGGTGGTCCCAACTGAACTTTTACCAAACTTGATGTGGTGTGTAGATCAAGTATAAAGGATACCTGCAATTCACATTTTGTTCCTCAAGACAAATGCACCATCAAGGTCATTTGTATAGCTCAATAATTGGAACTGAGAGCTAATGAGACCTCATTCCTGATGATGTGCATTCATATGTGACAGATTTCATGCATTTCAGATACAGCAATATTAATTATTTCAAATATTAGCTGCATAAATGACATCATAGAGTGAAATATAGATTATTGTGTGTGTTGGTGCCTAAGGAACCCCTTCCTCTGGCTGGTCCAAGTCACTAAGATCAAGGCTTATTTCTTCAGCGACTCTTAGGCTCTTGAGTGAATAAACAGACATCTGTTAAGCATCTAGGATGTAATATTGTGTTAGGTGTTCAATATCTATTACTCTTTCAAGGAAGCCATGCTTATACTCACTCAAAAGAAAGAGAATTAGAACAGAGCGATAAAATCTTTTTTTTCTCAGGTCATATTGATAAGCCAATCATAATAAGCAGGAGAGGAATTTGAATCCAAATTTTCTTAGTTTCTCATCACTGGAACACAACACAAGGCATACCCTACTTAAAAGAGAATTGTTTAATTTGGACTCACATTTCAGTTCAAGATAGGCTGGCTCCAAGGCAGGATGACATGGTTGAGGAGAGTTGCTCAAGGTATGGCTCACAGGAAGCATAGAGAAAGCAAGCAGGGAGAGCTAAGGAGGGAGTTTCTTTCCAAGAGCTTCCATCCAGACCATGTTCACAGTTCCTTCTGACTAGACCTCATCTCTTAACAGAAAGTCATCCATATGCCCCATAATCAATTACTTCCTAAAAGTCCTGCCTATGAGCTTTTGAAGCTCTTAGGAAATATCTAATATGAGCTATTATACAGCTTTTCTGATTGAGTTCTAGTTGGTGATAACTTTTTCTCTAAAATTCAGAAATATTCAAAATGCATAGTCTGTAATTTAAAAGATCTGAATGAGGACTACCAAGCTATGGGAATCAACATATCATCTACATCTATATCTATATCTATATATCTTCATCTAAATCTATATCTATCTATACCTATGTGTTTTGTTCCTCCCTTCACACATTAAAGATGAGGGAACTAACTACAGAAAAGTTACTTCACTTGTAAAGAGTTCATCAGCTATTCATGAGACTCTGATTCTTTCCTTGGCTCAAGCAAGAGTGAAGAATTAAGGATAAACTTTCCTGGTGCCTTACTCAGTGTTTGAATAGAGGCAGAAAGACAAGTGGCCTGAGAAACTCTGAGCAATATGGGGCAACGCTCACCGGTGATAATCTTGGGAGCAGAGGGCTGTGGATGCAAAGGAGAGGGCCCAATAATATGATGACTTCTCAAAAAAGCCAGTGGAGAACTTGACCAGCTAACAAATTTGTTATATAGCATAATTATAACACAGGTAGTACCTGTGCTTGGAAAATATTAGAGTTTAGGGCCGGAGAGTTAGCTCAGTG